>NGKF01000041.1:191133-204456 GCA_002162555.1 Monilinia aucupariae | reverse complement strand
ACCCTCACCCTCACCCTCACCCTCACCCTCACCCTCACCCTCACCCTCACCCTCACCCTCTCAAGATGGATCGAAGTCTGGATGAGATTAGTGGTGAACGTCAAGTAAGTTCTCTCATTCAACGCCTCCAAGCCGTCTCAGCCTCGTACTCGAGTAATGGCTAACATTGTCTTCTTCCTTTTAGCAACAAAGAAATGGTGGAAATCGAGGTCGGAATGGCCGCAGGAACAATCGCAATGATTACCCTCGTGACGGTGTAAGAAAGGTTAGATAGATCTCTTCTCTTCGACTCGACTCGACAAAGCTCTCGATTTCATTTGCTCACATTTCACCGCTCCAGGTGCATACACCTCCTCCTCAATCCTCATATACCTGATATTCCTCTCCGAATGTTCTCAGATCGCATCGCTGCTTCAATCAGTGCATGACGCCTCGACGGTTCATGGAAGAAATGTACGTACATGGAATAACTAGCTAACCCACGCCTCCTCTCCTTGCCAGCCGAATCGAGGAGATGATTCTAGAAATATAGACTCGTAAGTCTCGATCCTCCTTCCAATGACACACTGGAAGCAAGCTAACATGGTTAGGGAATGGGTTCATGACAAATATGATGATAGAAGTATGCTTCATTTTCCACCCTCTTTCTCTCTCGACCTTCTAAGCTCACAAAGATTCAGACGCCCGCTCTTCGAATCGTCCCGAAAGACGTGAATACGAAGGTGAAAGACCATCGTATGCTATATCTACCTCCTACCTTGGCATTGTATGTTAATCCAAGATAGGGCCAGCGCAAAGGTTTTGGTCGAGAATGTACACTACGATTTGACGGAAGAAGAATTGGAGGTAAGGAATGCGAGAGGGAACATCAACACTTCACCTGCTAAGACTGTCTTTAGGGTCTCTTCGAGCGCATTGGTCGTGTTGCTTTTTTGAAGCTTGTTTACGATCGAGCTGGACGTTCAGAGGGAATCGCTTATGTAACATATGAGGATCCAAGGGATGCACAGAGGGCCATTGCTGAGTTTGATGGTGCAAACGCCAACGGTAAGCGTTGCATACATTTCGTCATGTAACGTATCTAACATCTTTCAGGTCAACCGATTCGTCTTCGATCTGTTCCCGATGGTCCATCAAAAGGTCGTGGAGGCAGGAATCAATTTCAATCATCAGGTCGACTCGCTGATCGCATGACTCTTCCTCGTTCTCGTTCCTATTCTCCTCCCATTAGACATTCCGATGTTAGCAAACCACCACCTGAAAATGTCGATCGATATGTTCCCGGAGACAGGGGAGACCGAAGAAGACGCTCGCGTAGTCCATTACCGCGCCGAGGAAGAGACGGTCGCAGGCCTGGCGCCAGAAGGGAGAGAGGCGATCGAAATTCTACTCGCGATGGAGAGAAAGCTACCAGAGATGGCAGAGATGGTAGACCAAAGAAGACACAAGAAGAACTTGATGCCGAAATGGACGATTACTTTGGAAATGGATCCAAGCAAGAGGAGAATGTTAGTGGCACTACAAATGAAGCTCCAGCTGCAGCTCAAGAGGCTATTCAAACGGACGATGTCGATATGATCGAGTAGATTTTGTATGGTGCATTACGAGGGGATTTGCCTCTAGAGTTGGCTTATGACTTAGATTGTTTAGTGGATACATTGGGATTTCCTTTCAGAGGAACAGCGGATCAATGAATAAGTATTGATTATTATAATCGAATGCATGTTTGATTTTGATGCAACATTCAGAAAGCTTACCAGAAGGTTCTGGTGGTCCCTCGAAGTTTCCTCTCTTCTCACAAACCTTTTCAGTATATACTCGAGTACAGTTTATGATTGTATGATACAATTGTACTCAAGTAGAGGGAAGACAAATGATATTATTTCCTATCTAAAATGTTTGGCAAGCAATGAGTATATATAAAGTATAGAGAGAGGTGTGTATGTAAAGTAGAGTAATTTGAGATTCAAATTGGCGAGAAGGAGAAGGAGAAGGAGAAGGAGAAGGAGAAGGAGAAGGAGAAGGAGAAGGAGAAGGAGAAGGAGAAGGAGAAGGAGAAGGAGAAGGAGAAGGAGAAGGAAAAAAAGAAAGAAGAGAAGAATAAAAAGAAGAAGAAAAAGGAGAAGGAAAAGAAAAAAGAAGAGGAGAGGAAGAGGAGAAGGAAAAAAAAAAGGAAGAGGAAGAGGAAGAGGAAGAGGAAGAGCAGAAGCGAGGTAGAGTACAGATAGGAAAATATCAATGAAGAGAAAGGGGAATATATTTAGATATAGATATATTTATATACTTTATTTAAATACATGTAGTTATTTTTATATTATATTTATCATGCCAAAATAACGCGCTATATCAAACATATAACTAATTGAGTATATATACTATATAAATAGTATATGTTCGCACAGCGGTATAAACTCTTAAACAGCTTACTTGTAACAATATTATATTATATATTATATTTTAGATTTTCGATTTTCGATTTTCGATTATAGTTGTAGTTGTAGTTGTAGTTATAATTGTAGTTATAATTATAGTTATAGTAGTTGTAATTGTAATTGTAATTATAATTGTAATTATAATTTAAAAGATTTAATTCTTTGATTTTACTTTAAGAAAAATAATTTTCGCTTTTTAATTGAGATATAAGGATGAAGGGAGGAGGGTTTATAGGATATCGAGAAGAGGATTGATTTTTATTTTTATTTTTATTTTTATTTTTATTTTTATTTTTATTTTTATTTTTATTTTTATTTTTATTTTTATTTTTATTTTTATTTTTATTTTTATTTTTATTTTTATTTTTATTTTTATTTTTATTTTTATTTTTATTTTTTGAGAGATGATTGGAGAGAGGGGGGGAGAGAGAGGATAGTCAAACAAAGAGAGAGAGAGAGAGAGGATAGTCAAACAAAGAGAGAGAGAGAGAGAGGAAGAAAGAATAACTTATATTATATATAACTAGTATGGAATATACTCTACATGAATATACATGAACAAAAATCATATCCAATACGGCATCATGAGCTTGGACTGTGATTATTCCAAGGGTTCTCACTATCAAAGGAGCTCAACCTGAATTCCAACTTCCCAGACGCGATCCTCCGAATGGGAACTTTCGTTTCCGCCTTGATGGAAAACTTCGGCCACTGCGTATGACCAACCCTGATCTTGCGAAGCGGGGCTTCGTTTTCACGAGGCGTCGCCACATCCTCCCGAAAAGCGAATCTGCTCTTCTCCGCTGCGAGTTGGAGTTTTTCGGCTTCCTCGGGGTAGGGTCGATAGCCATTGGCCTTGAAGAATATCTCCCGACGCTCCTCAAATAATCGCCAGGCTTCTTCTTCACGGGTGGGAAACCGTCCATTGATATGGTGGAACACCGTGGCTACTTTACGAGGGGGGGAAATCCCTTCGGCGTGAGGGGGACCTCGGGCACCAAGTGATCTTTTGAGTTGGTATTCGGCAGTTTCCGTGTGTGGCGTTCCCGGTTGATCACGATACAGGTATGAATATGGCATGTCGATTTTGGTGCTGATGTGTTCATAGCCCGTATCTTTCAATCGTTTTTGGTGCGAAGAATGGAGGAAGATTCCCGACTCGGATACGGCACCAAATTCACCTTGTCGAAAGGAGAGGAAAGGAGCGCGTCCAGTTGAGCCTTCGGTAGTTTCACTCTTGGGTAGCTTGTCGATGGTGCTCGGAACGACGCCAAATACGCTTCGTTTCGACCAACTAAGGTCAAGGGATTCACGAAGATCGAGTCCGGTCTTTTCTGGTTCTTGCGTGATATACTTCTCGAACGCGACCTTTTCGTCACTGGCGCTGGAATCTAAGCTGGACGTTTCAGCTGCTGGTTCCTCCATTGGAGCTTCGTATTCCTTGAGCTTCTCGGGGTTGATGGTGAAGAATTGTATGTGATCACCTGGACGAGCGAGATTGCCTAATGTTGAATCCTGCCCTTCTTCGATTGACTGAGAAGTGTAGTCAAACCTTGCCGAAGCAATGTCTGCATATGTCACCTGGGGATCCAGGGATAGAAGACCTTGCTTGGCACCCCAACCACCGCCACCGCTCACTGAATAAGTTAGTCACCTGCATGCACCAATAAGGACGAAGTAGGTCAAAACTATAGAGATTACTCACCAACACGACAAAGAATGGCACCAAGAGCGATCTGGGTACCAACATATCTTAGATTCTTATCGTCGTCACCCCAGGTTAACTCGAGTTTTTCGGTCCTCTCCAGCGTTGTCGCCTTGAGGTTTGGATCCAGGAGCCCCTTTCGATAGATCAACGCCCACACTCCAATCGTCGTGTCCAACCCACTATACTTCATATATCGCGTGACCTGTGTTTCTAGCTCGGAAGAAGCCGGTCGATTATCCGTATCTTCTGGTCCAAAGGACAGCTGACGCACAATATTACCTAGCCCATTTGCGATGGGTCGAGGTAGAGTGAGGGGAACGGCTGGTACGAATATCGGTGGAATCATGGTACTTTCATGATGAAACGCCTTGATATGCTGATATTGTTTCTGCCCCGATCGTAGGCGTTTGTATTCACCCTTGTTCCTCCGGGCCCATTGGGATACTTCAAGAGTTGAATGTTTTCCATTCACAAACAAAGTATTTGCCAAAGGTAAGTTTATGGTGGTGGCCAATGATTGTTCACCGGGGTTGTGACGAGGTTTTCCTGAAATTACGAGATGTGATAACTTATCCGAATGTGACGTGCTTTTCTTGAACAATTCAGGCTTCCACACATTTCTCGAGCTTAATACTTGAGACAGTATGCCATGCATGAAGGAGAATCCCTCCAGTGGCCCCAGACGCTCCGCCATGGGGATGTCATTGGGCGACGGTGCAAGTCCATCGACCACGGCACCAACCACCACGACGTGGTTTAGCTTCCCATTCTCGTGATGGTACGTAAAACTTTCCAGCAAAGGCTTGATGAACGTATCGTCATCTTCAAGCCATTTCGCAAATGCGGGAGTGACCAAGATAGCAACTGCCTCTTCGGTCGAGAAGTTCGAGAACTCTGCATAGTATTGAGCTCGGGTCCTGCGAGCACGCCTCGCGATCAGTTGCAAGACTTGATCTTTAGTCTGTATGATATGAGTGATGGTCGGACCTTGAGAAGGCTAATGTGGCTTACAGTGTGCTTGGGATCCGGTGAGATGATGCTAAATTGGCGAGGACTCGGCCGGGAAGGTTTTCGCTCGAGCGATAGTTTGGAAGTGGTTGGATCGAGGGATACTTTGGCAGTGGCCGAATCGGAAG
This sequence comes from Monilinia aucupariae, assembly GCA_002162555.1. Lineage (NCBI taxonomy): Eukaryota > Fungi > Ascomycota > Leotiomycetes > Helotiales > Sclerotiniaceae > Monilinia > Monilinia aucupariae. The sequence goes on along the minus strand of NGKF01000041.1, from coordinate 199,180 downwards.
GATCACCAGTGGCTTTCTTGATAGACTTCTTGAGTCGAGATTTGACCCTAGACCAAGACGGATCAGTGGGTGAAGATCCTGGCAGCGATGCTTCTCGGGACCTTTGTAAGTCCGATTTGATATCGTGAACCACATCCCCAACCACCGTCTCTCCAGGAGCCGTAGGAAGATTGTCGCTTAGAGAGACCGACCTCACGACTGACTGTCGCTTGGATCTTATTCGAGATATTTTGAGTCCACTTTCGTCGCCTCCATCTTGAGCACTGTGACCACCAGCAGCAGCAGCAGCGCGAGCCGCCTGTGAGAATATGCGCTTGGCCATCATCTGTTGGCCTCGACAACGACTCACATGATGAACAACTCTACTTGCGATGATCACTCTTCGATGAGAGATATTTAGAATCTGGTCTCTCATATCGAGGGCTTCATGGAGTTTTTTCCTTGCTGGCTGTACCCAACGAAGAAGATGAAAGTGCAAATCATTGAAGATTAGTCATCAGTGTATCACGTGATATTACTCTCCCTCTCCTCTCTTTGACTGTACTCGAGTACAATCAGTAAGGAAGTTAGTCAGTTGGTCAATTATAAAGAGATGTATTGATTCGAAAGAGTAGTATTTATAGCATTTATAGCATTTATAGCATTTATAGCATTTATAGCATTTATAGCATTTATAGGTTTAGAGTATTTATATATCTATAGTATCTACTCTATAGCATATAGCATTTATATCTATAGTATCTACAATATCTACAACATCTACAATATCTTCAACATCTTCAACATCTTCAACATCTTCAACATCTTCAACATCTTCAACATCTTCAACATCTCACATTAATCCCATCAAATACATTGTATCCACAACACCACCACCACTTACCTCCCACCATGAGAGACCTCTTTGTTTCATCATGAGGAAATGAAACCGATCATCACTCTCACCAAGAGGAGAGGGTAATTTGACGAAGCGAAATTGGATGGTCGCGATGGTCATTTGAGCAGATGAGTATATGAATGATATACAGGAAAAGGAGAAGAAACGTAAATAATATACATATATATCTGATGAGAGAAAAGATAAACCATCACCATGTCTCTCTCTACTTGGCGTATTCAATCATCCGAATAGTCCTGAGTACTTTGTACATGACATGTTTCTCTTTCGAATCAAACATCAATGAAAGATAAAAGATCCGATAGAGATCATTTCGGTTAATACACCGTAACTCTATTGACCGGAGTGATGCTCCCGTAGGGACGTACGTACTAACCGACCTATAGCAGCAGTAGTCCTCAGCGCACACTCCGTAGATACCTGCACGCTGCTTCCTCCCGACCGCTCGATTCCTCCAACCTTACGTTCAGACCGCTTCGAGAGGTCGGAATCGCTTCTCGACGGCTTCTCCACGGGTGAATGGATGGGTCTTGTCCCATTTCCGATTCTGCATTCTGCATTCTGCATTCTGCATTCTCCATTCTCCATTCTCCAAGGCGTAAGCGACCGTTGAGTTGCTAACAGTGGTGCAGCGCAGTGCAGCGCAGTGCAGAGCAGTGCAGGATGCAAGTAGAGTGATCACTAGTGGAGCTGGAACTGGCACTGGACTGGATCGGAGGGGAGCAGACGGCCCAGAGAGCGACGCGGTGGACGCAGAAAGAAAGGAAGCGGGAAGGGGAGGGGAGGGAAAAAGTCAAAAGGCAAGGGAAAAGAGGCTCGACCGCTAGATTGGTGATGGGTGCACCAATCGCATATTGGTCTGGGGTGGGCGGATCGGCTCTATCGCGTTTTGGGAGGGTGTTGTTTTGGACTATGCTGCATAGAGCATGGTTGGTGGGTGGACCTGCAGATGGCTAACTAGAGATTGATTCCGCATCGATGGGAGAAGGGAGAAGGTGGAAGGTAGAAGGTAGAAGGTTGAAGTTGGGAGAGATGGAGAAATGGTAAGGTAAGGGAAAGGTAAGGAAAGGAAGGTAAGGGGTGAGTGGGTAAATGGGTAAATGTGGGTGGGTGAGTGGGTTTACTAGATAGAGTAGAGTATAGATAGAGTAGTTGGGGCTCGCGTAGGGATCGTAGGAGTGGTGAATGATGATGATAAGCGGTCAAAAGGGTCAAATGGGGCAAGATGTGGAATCAGATGGAATTTCTTTAGGGTTTGCTGATTGAGGACCTCATGATTCGCATCATTGAGCCGTGGTGGGAGTGAAGAGGGGAGAGGGAGAGGGGAGAAGGGTTGAGAGTACGGTGCAGAGGAAGAAGGGAGAGGAAGAAGGGAGAGGAAGAAGGGAGAGGAAGAAGGGAGAGGAAGAAGGGAGAGGAAGAAGAGAGAGGAAGAAGGGAGAAGGGTTGAGAGTACGGTGCAGAGGAAGGAAAAGAAAAGGATACGGCAGAGTGAACCGAGTCATCGAGTCAGGGATGAAGAAGCAAATCCCATTATGAATATCTCGGCGTTTTGACCATTAACCTTTTGATCGTTTGGTACGAAGGGAGAGGGAGAGGGGGAGGGCAAGAGTCATGGTAAATTAGATGCTACAATACGAAGCGCGCGAAGAGAAAAGGACTCGAGATGGAGATGATGACCTTTAGAGTTGGATTGAGATTGAGATGGTTATTAATATGATAGAGAGAGAGTGAGAGAGAGAGAGAGAGAGAGAGTGAGAGAGAGTGAGTGAGAGAGTGAGTGAGAAAAAGAGAGAGACTTGGGAATCCATGCTGGTCTAATGGATTCGTTGATTCTTTCGCCTTGCGCGCTTAAAGGATTAAGCCTGTTGATCCTAAGATTTTTCGATACTTTTTGGGTTGATTATGATTAGAGGAGCGTAGGGATTGGGTGGAAGAATGCTAGGATTTGGGTGAAGATGAGTGGAAGAGTTGAGTGGTTGAAGATTAATTGTACAAAGTAGAGGATAGAGAGGATCTAATTGAAGAGTGGTGTGAGGGATACTCGAGCATCTAATTGAAGAGTGGTGTGAGGGATCCTCGAGCATCCAGAAGAATAGTCCCAAAGGATCGAGTAAGATCCAGAAGAATGCTTCAAATACTCGAGTAGTTGATCATATGTAAAAAGTATCGTATTTATACATCTCAATCGTTCTAAAGGGTGAGTGTTCGAGTGCACATACTTTGTCCTTTGATCACTTCGTATACCAGTCCCCCGTTCGTCCCATAGCCCAAAGGATAAGCATAACGTCGGAGAGAAGTCAGAACTTACCGGGAAATACGGACGACGGTCGCATCTTCAACGCATAGCACACCAGCACTGTCCTCTAGATCTCCATTCAAGTCATCAATACATTGATAGAACCTCTCGTATATCATCCACCAGCCATGGTCACGACTCTAATCGTTCATCGTACATCGCATCGCATCGCATCGCATCGTACCGAACCGTACCGAACCGTACCGTACCGTATCTCCTGGATTTAGTCACTCGAGTATCCCTTTTTTACCTTTTCCAAGAAGACGAAGACGAAGAGACGAAGGAGACGAAGAAGAAAAAGAAAAAGACCACGGGTGGACGAAGAAGAAAAAGATCGTCGCTCCTCTCCGCTCTTTGCCCAAACCATCTACGAGTATCTCCAATCGTGATGTCGTAATACCAGAGGGAAATGAGCATGTGATTCATATCGATCTCATCTCAAATCCCTCCACGCTAGATATAAATAATATATGCCCTATATCATATCCATTATGGTATAAAAACTGGTCATGATTCTTAAATTAATCTCTTGCAGCCAGCCACTAATTTAGCCCCTCCCCTCTCGGCTTAGCGTGCTTTCCCTCTCTTGCCTTGGCCGCAACCCAGCCGTTCCATCAATCAATCACAAAACACCAAAACACCAAATCTCAAAATCTTCAAATCTCATCAACATCAACCTCCACCTCCACCTCCACCTCATCCTCCACCTCATCCTCCTCATCCTCCTCCTCCTCCTCCTCCTCCTTTCTCTTTCTTCCCCTCCCTCCCTTCGTCTTTCTTGTGGTTGAATGGATCTTCTCTTTTGGGTTTTTTGGGGTTCTTGGTTGAATCTCTCCATCTCTCTCCAATCACATCAAGCTAACTAACGCTTCAAACTCCTTTCAACCTTTCAACCTGTGAACCTTTCAACCTCCTCCTCCTCTTCCACCTCCATCAACTTCACCCATCACCGTCGCTATCGCCATAGTCGCAACTTACCTTCTTTAACCCGTCTTCCCTGGTAGTAGATTCAGTGGGCATCTCCATATCAAAAAGGATTTGCTTCTGATCTCTACCGTCCATTCCTTTAATACTAATCAATCAATTCTATCCATTCATTCCCTTCCATCCTTCGATTTTACATTCTACCATTCAACTCTCACTTATTCATCGCATTTCCATCCGATTTCCATCCATCTCCCTCGCCACTCTTGCGTCTTCTTCTCTTTCGCTGCCTTCGCATGTATGTCGAGAATTGATCAATTCGTTCCTTATTCCTGCCATCTCCTCCTCCTTATCCTCCCCCCTCATCTTGACTCGGATTCCAATGCATGAAGGGAAAGGGGTGTACATGCTAACGAATCATTGCAGAATTGGATCATTGTCGTCGACGTCGTCGTGTTGCTCGTATTTCCATTCTACCTTCAATTGGAATTCAAGAATTCTCTCGAATCTTCCCACATCTCATTCTATCTCAACTTCTATCTTGGAACTGCGAGCGGTTTCTTCTTCCATCACATTTTCGATTGGGTTCACAAACATATGGTCTTCTTCTAGCCCGTGGTCCGATTGTTGGTCGTCGACTCGATCTTGCGCCAGCATGGCTACCATATCAGCAACGTCGGAAGTGAGCAACCCGTCACAACTTCCTACCTTCGTCTTTCCCGCGAGAGCTTCTCCGTCGTCGGCCCCCGCATCCCTTCGACGCCCCATGTCGATTTCTGCAGAATTGCCAAGTTTCTCCTTGGGTCCCTCGATGACAACGACATCCACCCTCTCGCCGCCCATCTCTCCGTGTTTCGCCAATTTTGATCTTTCCAACTCCCCGAGAGCAGCGGGGCATCGCAGAGGCACGAGTGCGTTCATCGGTGGAGATGGCAAGGTAGGCTCGAGCGCGGGCTTGATGAGCCAGAGTCCGACACAAGGAGACAATGCTCTGCCGCCACCCAACCCGGGGAGACGCGGGCATGCACATCGACGCTCCGCGGCTGTATCGGCGCATGACCTCAAGATGATCTTGAGCCCTACCGCCGCCTCAAACGCATCGGCAATCCCACGAGCAGGATCCGCGCCAGCCTCGCCATTCAGTCACGACCGTCAAAAAGATGCCCTCGACCTGGCTACCTCCGCCAGCCGTGATGACGCTTCTCCGACCAGAGCCACCAACCGTGCCCGGGTCGGCTTCTCGGATAACGTGGAATTCATCCCCAGGCCGGTGAGCGTGATCTCCAGTGATACGTCGAGCACCGTCACGATGCGACCATCTCGCTCAACATCAAACTCGCCGATCTCAATGGTGTCCGATGAAACCGTGACTCCCCCAAGCAACCTCGGCCCTCCAAACAAGGACCTCCTCGGCCTGCCGCCTCCCCATATCCGCGGGGCAGATTCACGCCCCAGAACTGCAAGCGCAATCTTGGACCCGATCAAGGATGCCACTCGATCAGCCGACAGCGCTCCCTCGTCTACCCGAAGAGGTTCGATGCCTTTGCTGGATGACATTCAGGCCCTGGCCCCTCCCAGCCCTCGGAAGAAGTGGACCTTTTTCGGTCTCGAGCCAGTGTCGGGCAGCTCTTCGCCCAACCGATCCCGCCCTGTCAGTTCGACATCCATGGAGAAGGAACGTGATGCGAATGCATTCCATCCCTCGCCCCCAAGTCCCAAATTTGACGTGATAGATATCCACCATATGCCGTCCATCGAACCTTCCAGCTCACGGAGATCTTCGATCTCCAGGAAGTCTGGCAAGAAACAGATGAGGGTCAAATCGTGGGCCGGATCGATCTTGTCCAGGAAGTCTCGCAGTCGAAGTCAGAAGAAGAAGAAGAAGGGAGGCCGCCGTTCCGCAACGCCCCCCATGCGTCCCTATACCGCCATGAGTGATTCTGCCGCACTGGACATCGGGCCATCACCCGTGCATGCCGAGGCATCCCCCGCCCCGGAGCCACAGGATTTTGCATCGTGGAAACCACGACAAACGTCTCCACCCGATGACGATGCCATGAGCCCGATCATCGACCTCGATGCCGCTCTGGGTCCTTTCAACACCCCTTCCTCCTACGGCGCCGAATGGGAATCGTCCCAAAAGACTTCATCCAAGAGGAAGATGCATAGCGCAGCAGTCATGGGAGGCTTCATAGGACCGGGGATGCACTACCATCGAAGAGCCGAGAGTGCCCCTGAGATGGTTCCGTTTGAAAATCGATTTGGCATACACCGTCTGGGTAGCAGCTCTACCATGGCTGACGTGTTTGAAGAAGACGAGGAAGATGATGCGTGGGAGGACACCAAGGCGTCGTCAGACAAAGATTCGTTGGCCAGGACGGAAGACGATGACTCAAATCCCCTCGGGATCGACATCCAGGCTGTTGAGCTGGAAGCGTCCCATGACGATCAGAACGTGGATTCGACGATGGACGACACACGAGGTGTCCAGCCAAAGGATGGTGGACTCGGGGAAGGTGAGCAGAAGGACGTGAGTGCGAGCTTGAAATCTGACCACGCCAGGGCGTCTGTGAAGGATGAGCCGACGGTGGAAGAGGAATCTGTCGATCCCATCGAGATTGCCGACGACTCCATCCCACCCAGGCCCGATTCCGGCGCACCGTCCTCGGAGTCTACAGCTACCCCCCCTTTCCGCCCTCGCCCTGCCAAAGATCTAGCGCCCGTTGAGATCAATCCTTTCTCGCTACAGCCTGCATACCTCTCACCAAACAGCCCTCATTCGACCGTCTACTCGTCCTTCCCGTCTCCCCGATCCCCCTTCTCATATGACACCCAGCGCATATCCACGGCCCCATCGTCGATTGGAGATGAGAATGCCTTTCATTCATTACTCATGGGCGAGCCGGGTCCAGAGTTGAGAATGTCGGTTGATGATGTTCCATCGCTGACCAGCAGCAATTCTACCATGACAAGAGAGAGCGGTGCCAATCCGGGTTACCTCTTCCGAGACGGACAACGTTCGGTGTCGGTTTCTGGTTCCAGCGGCCCCAATCGCAAACGCTCTAGCATCGCCAGCTTGACGCGCTTAATCGGCAGTTCTCATGGTGAGAGGCATAGTGAGAGGAGCAAGCTATCCATTGAATCTCGTGCCCCCATCAGCAATTCCGATATGGAGAGAAAGGATAAAGCGAGCAAGGGCAGCAAACGCATCAGTCGGATGATTCAATTCTTCAAGCCGAGGCAGACCAAGGATTCTACTTGATCGTGGCTTGTGCTGCACCGTTTGATATATTTGCCCCACCTTCATCCCCTCGATTGCACCATTACCCGCACCTTGCTGTCATATCGGAGCCCCCCTCGCGTCGCGAACTCGGTACATGTGGCGGGAACGATGACCTGTCCTCGTTGATGTGCGCATGACTGCACATGGAGGGGTTGATTGTGCATCCTTCCACATCTTGGGACCCATTGACATCAGATTGGCATCCTGTTTATTTATTTTTCCTTCCTCTTTTCCTTTTCCTTCAAGCTTCTTTGGTTTATACCTTGCACTTTTGAGCGAGATTTCGGCGTTCTTCAGATTTGAACAGGCGCGACACAGAAGAATGACCTTTAGCTCCCTGCACTGCTGCATATGCATCTAAATTTCGCCCCGGGATTTGGAAAAAGACTCTTGCATTTAGGACAAGATTTACGCGTGGCTAGTTTCGAAACGTTCTCTTATTTTAATGATAAAGCTGGGTATGGGGTAGCATGAAGATGATTTAGTGTTTGGCTTTGGATTTTGCTTCATTTGCTTTGACCCTTCCCCCTCTCCCCCGGATACGCGGGAAGGACGAGAAAACATTCATTTCGATTATGGAATTTCACACATGGGAATTTACAGGAAGGAGTGGTTACATCTGCTAGGGTGGGGGAGGGGGGGG
>NGKF01000041.1:177862-189710 GCA_002162555.1 Monilinia aucupariae | reverse complement strand
GGAAGGGAGTGGGGGAAGAGGGAAGAGGGAAGAGAAGGGAGATGGCAGAATGAGGAGATGGTATAGTAATGGGAGGGGAGAAGGGAGAGAGGAGAGAGAAAGGGTGGCAGAATGAGGGAGAGGAGAAGAGGGAATGACGAAAGGGATGATGAAATGAGTGAGTAGAGTATGAGGATGGATTCTACATACGATATGAAAGGATAAGCGATCGCCCATTGAAATGCAAATACGACACGATAGTCTGCGACTCATCTCGAGATGATCTTCAATCCCCATCCAGATTCCATACGAAATACAGTAACCAAAAACGATAGACCACGGTTATCATTACATTCACGTCGAGCCTTTCAAACATCATCTACCTATCTACCACTACATACGATTTACATACGAGAAAGCATGAGAAGTTACGAGAAGTCAACCAGATTGAGACAATTTGCACGATATTTAAAGTTTTATAAGCATAAGAGGGGGCGTTTTGAGTTTGATATCAACGATCTTCACGTTGTTTGTGCGAGAGAAGAGAGTTACGGAGAAGAAGTCAATTGTTAGAAGTCAATAGCAAAGTATATATACTCGTGCATCTATTTGTTGAAATGGCGGTACTGTAATCTTATCGTCGAGTCGCACTCGACGATATAAGATGAAATAAGAGGATGAAAGTTTATCCCCTTGAAGTTTTTATAATATGCTAAATTATCATGATACTTCGTTTATAAGAGGAGCGGGAAAGGTTAAAATGGTATTGGGATCCTTACTTTTTGCTCATTTTAATCTCTTCATGCGAAGTTTATTGATGTACATGTATATATGTATATGTATATGTATATGTATATGTATATGTATATGTATATACTCGAGTATGTCTTGAATCCCTTTGGTTTGGTTTTATGATTTGTTGTTTGTTATATTGGATACTCGAGTAAGAGAGAGAGAGAGAAAGGTTCTCCAGTAGAGAGAGAGATATATGTTCTTTCTTTACTCTACTTTATCATATTTATGTATACTTATATGATTTCGACTTCACATCTTGATCTCACCCTCTCACCTCTTTGTCACCTCGGTGTTTTCCTCGAGGATCTCGGTTGGAATATCGATTGGGTTTGATACCATTTACACATTTCATCCCTTCGCCCCTCAGGTTCGTACATCCCATCTCAGATCTGATGTCCCTTTCTTATGATCACCGTCCTAATGAGTGGATTTAGCTCCGCACCTCCTCACGTCCTCATCTATCATGACGCCCAAAGCTATCACGGGCTTGGCTGTCACGGCCGTCCTTGTCCTGACCGTTGCGGCCGTCTGGTTTCAGTCTTATAGCAAGAAGAGGTTGGAGAGGGAATTGGCTGCTATGAGGCAGCAGGTGGAGGATTATGCTTGATCTTGGGTGGGTTGGTTTGCGTGGGAGTGGGAGTGGGGGTGGGAGTGAGGCGAGGATTTGGATATTGATTTTGATGTTGATGTTGATGTTGATATTGAGGGAAGGAGGGGATAGGAGTTATGGATGGGTCTTTTTTTGCACGTTGGAGTATTGGAGTATTGGCTTTGGGTGGGGCGGTGGAGTTTGGGGTTTGGGGTTTGGGTGCGGGATGGTGGGTGGAGGGTGGAGGGTGGTGGATTGGAATTATAGATGGGTTTTGTGATGGGTTTCGAGATTGACGGATTGGATTGATGGATTGGCTTGGAGGATTGGTGAACTGATGGGTTGGACTGATGGACTGTGTTGGTAGTTTGGATTGATGATCTGAACTGGTGGACGGGACAGATGGATTTGACTGATGATCTGGATTGACGGTTTGATGCTTTGGACTGGGCAGCGGTCTGAACTGAGTTGATGGTTTGGGTTGGTGGTTTGGATTCATGACCTGGATTGATGGATTGATTGGCTTGGTGGACTGGACTGATGGATTTGACTGATGGTCTGGAGTGATGAACCGGATTGGTGAACTGGACTGATGAACAGAACTCGGTTGATATGTGGCGGTCAAATATTCAACTATCGAGTGAATTATATTATATAATATCTTCCAAATACAACATCCAAAGAGTCATAAGTATGACTCCTACATATCTGAGTCGGATTCACAGTTACTCCTCCTCAGAACGCACTAAGAAAATAATGTCTTTAAATTCTTCATCAAGTTTGATCTCAACGTTCATACTTACATCTAATCCACATTCAAACTTTACTTCTTATCATACAAGACCTTTTCTATCCATCGACAACATCTCCTCAACTCATACTCTCGAACTACATCGAGTAGACTTCTAAGATTCACATCACAACTCAAAGATCTTCTCGAACCATCCTACCTGCGCCTCACAGACCGTTGTTCCTTTTGCTCTCATCGATCACATCTCTGAACGGATTGCCTGAACGATATCTGGCAGACTTCACCGATCATTCCACACTACATTCCACACTCCGCCGGGTTTCGCTACGATATCAACCTCGACTGTTCTTCTCGATATCGTCTATCCCCTACCATCTATTCGTCCTCTCGATAAATCCCCTCGACGTATTCTCCTCTCCCTTCTTCCCTGTCGATCACCTCGCGCAACACAACTCCAATCTCACGACTCGACTTTTTCGCACACGCATCTCAAGTAATCACTCCACCTCCCACATCCTCCCTCCCATATCCTACCTCCCACCAACCCACCCTCGACACTCCAACCACCAACTCCCAACCCCCAAAACCTCTCAACATCAAAACGCACCATGGCAGTCGATCCCATGAAAGTAGCGATTGTCGGCGCGGGGATAATGCTTGCGCTCGTGGCCATCGGTGCAGTAATATACTGCGCCAAAGTCCTTATCGAAGAACGGCGTGACAGGAAGCAGGCGCAGCGGGTGGCTTCTTCGTCTTGTGCGCTGGGGTGAGATTTGGTTTTTGGTTTTTGGTTTTTGGTTTTTGGTTTTTTACTTTTTACTTTTTGTTTGGGGGGGAAGGGGGGGTGTGTGTGTGTGGGGAGTGGCTGTTTGAGTATATGGCTAGGGGATGCTGGGGATGGTGAAGGACGGCAGAGGATGAAGTGGGTGGAGGGGGAGGGGGTATGATAGAGATTGAATGGTGATGGGTAGATGTACAATTATGGATAGGGTTGATACTTTTAGCATCGACGGTATAGGAAATAGCTATTTAAACGAGTAGTCTCAACGTCGACTACTCACGCGTTGAAGTTTACGAATTGGATTTAGGCCTTTTTTGTTTAGATGGGGGAATCAAGGTGGGAATCTTAGTCTTTGAAGCTGTTTAAATGCTTGATGTGATGTGATGTGATGTGAATGAAGTAACTGGAACGATCGGGTGAAATAACTGGATGTGAAAAGATTGTTGATGATTAGGAGGATCTTCGTGACCGATCGACTAAAATAGACAGCTAGAGATTGCTTTTGTTACAGGATTGAAGTTGTGGAGACCAAGCACCATTGCTGACTGAGTAAGGAAGCAAGATATTCCGAACTTTCCCTTTGAGGAATCTGGAGTTCTTCTCTTCGATTTGGGTTGAATAGATGATATATGAGGACTTATGAACGGGTAGCTTACTTACTTACTTACTCGAACCGAGGAAAGAACAAAAAGCTACCTTTTATCCATCTCTTAGAGTATCTCTATGAAACTCTCAGAATAACAAACGCTTTCCACTTTCCACTTTCCACCCAACAGACCCCCACCCCAACACGATTTCCCCTGGACTCCCTTTCTCTCCTCCCCGAAGAAGGTTCGTCGGACAGGGCATGTAGAAAATATATCAAACAGAGAGTGAACAGAGCATGGGATCTGTGGACCCCTGACTCTCGAGTGCGAGACGCGTTGTGAAGCGATTGCTATGCGAGAAATGAGCGCAGCTAGATCGATCAGCGATGGAAGAGCTAGATGAGGATGGCGCTCCCTGGGGCCTGCAGGCAGACACGAGGGAGAGGGGTGGCGATTTGATTTGACGGTTCTTTCATACATCAGTGGGCGATTTGGTGGTATGGGTTTATATTTGTATCTCTATGGTGTGTATGTGTGGGGTCTGTAGTTTTATCTCTAAGTATGTATGTACCGATCCATCCATCCATTTATCATTGCCGCTTGTACACATCTATCCAACTATATCGATATCCTGTCGAGAAATACAGTGTGTTCTTCGTGATGGCGTTGTAAAAGGAGGTTGTTAGTTTTGATGTTTAGATCGCCCGGCGTGATCAATCTGTCACTTTGTCATTCTCCTGATATTGCGGAGCAGGCCTGGTGGCCATAATCAAGGATCCTTCGGGATGATGGGAGAGACGGGTTTGTCTTGTGGCATAGTCATGTCGAGCAAGACAGTCGGATTATCATCCTACTTCTCAGTAACGTAGTGTTGGTCCAAAGTAGTGGGCTCAGCTGGTGCATGCTTTTCGTCTATGATCGGTTCTGATCGAACAGTGGTTGTGGCATTATTGAGTCGTGTGCCATTCGTTATATCTGCAAGGAGTGAGCCCTATATGCAATTAGCACTCTTGAGTCAAGAGGCTTCTAAACCACCAGACAGAGGAATAACTCGGAAAGTTCTTACTCGATCGGCAGCAACTTCTGGGGGTAAGACTGTAGACATAGCTTCGGGAGCTGGAGGAGGTGACGTCGACTTTATACTTGAATTTTTGTGGAGAATATCGTTCACTCTTTGTGTGTGGTTGTTCGAAAGCTTTAATACATCATCGACTTCACCCGACAGCTTTTCGATATCTGCCTGGAGGATCTCATCTCTTGACATGTTGAGCCTAGCTGCCTCAACCCTCTCAGCTTCTTTCTGTTTGGTATTTCCTTCAACCGAAACCCATAATTCCTCTAGTTCATCTCTCCACCCCAAAGCATCGGCCAATTTCCTCACGCCACTATCACAGTCGCCCAGAACAACCACGTCGTCCAACCTACTTCCAAGATCACCTACCGAAACCATGTTAAACAGTAGCCTTGGTACTGTTTCGGCTGGAAGTGTTGGTAGGGTCGCAAATGGCTGAACAGTTAAGCTGGTGCCCATCACAATGAGCAAATCGGCCTCAGCAGGAATCCTTCCATGAGTATGAAAGGCTTCCGGAAGTCTTTCACCAAAGAATACAATGTCTGGCTTGACTAAACCGCCACATTGTGGAACCAAACAAGTCGCTGGGTCTCCCTCCTCCACAGCTTTCTTCATCATATCGTCGGGATATTCAGACTTGCAATCAATGCACCTTGAGGTCGCGAAACTACCGTGAGCCTCAATGATCTTCTCGGAAGACACTCCAGCTCGACGCTCCAAGCAATCGATGTTTTGAGTGAAGATCATTTTCAGCAATCCTTTCCTCTCTAGCAACGCGATGAACGCATGCGATACTGTAGGGTAGAACTTGCCAGGGTAGAGTTCTTTTGCCAGAACATAAAAAGGAGCGGGATTTTCACGGAAGAACTCGATATCAAAAACGGCTTCTGCATAAGGGAGATCCAGAGCGGCGAGATTGGCGTACAGCCCCGTCTCTGGGGAGCGGAAGTCTGGTATCCCTGCGCTGGTGGATATGCCCGCTCCCGTCAGAACCACGATCTCCTTTGCTGGGCCCTCTTGGATGAATTTTGCAATGCCCTCAATGGAACGAGCTGTCAGCGTGTGAGGAGGATCATCGGGGTTGATTGGCGGTCGAGAGGTCTCCTGACCCATCTTGATGTATGGATTGGTTTGTTGCGTCTACCAGGCTTTGGGGACGTTGATATAAGTAAGGTTAGGGCAGCGATATCCAAGGAATCTTTTGAGTAGATTTGAGATGTTGATTTGAAGTTATGTTGAGAGATGTAAGTAGGTAGAAGGTAGAGAGTAAAAGGTAGAGAGTAAAAGGTAGTAGGTAAGAAGTAGATGAGAGGGTAGTAGGTCGACAGGTAGGAGGTAGATAGGTGCTGTACTATATCCACATCCATAATTTGGATTTGATAGGCGATAAGGGATGCACGTGATGATTGAAGCACAGAACGACTACTGTGCTGGGCGGTATATCACGTGACCTACTCCTTGCGCAGCCGTACGGAACACCTTCCACTCATCAATCATAACCTCACTTACAGTCTCGAGTATGTATGTAAGACTTCAACCCATTCAGCTGGCCCTTCACATTTACTACCAAGGGGATGTCCCGTATCACCTCTCACGTCTCACGTCTCACGCATCCCGTATCACCTACCACCACCTATCACGTATCCCGTATTCCACCAATCTACGGCTATCCCTATCTACCTGCCTGGTCTACTATACCAAGCCCCTCAGCCACCCAAGCCTTACTTCCAAACATGAGGCTTCAGAGGGCAACCTCTATCCCACATCTGACAATAGATGATGAACCACAGATGACGGATGACGGATGACGCCGCCAATTCATCTCCCTCAAGACGCGGAGCCACCAACCCGCTCTTGGTGGATAAGCTTATAATCATAAGATGCGAGAACGACAAGTCTACTCTTCTCGACACATATCATCAACCAGAGCATCTTGATAAACTGACCTAGGTCCATCTTCATCAGCGAAGATCACCCATAACTTGACTATCTACCATCATTGACTTGATTTCAAGCTGATGAATCCATCTTCTTCGGAAACAGACAAAAGGTCATGCCGGCGATCCCTTTGGCTTCTGTGAACCATACAATAGCCAGAAATATCACCGCCGCAGATGCTACAAGTGGTGTTTTGCAAGTCGTATGCGCGTGGCCAGTATCTGGTCAATATGGGCCAGGATCCCGGGTCTTGTAGGTTTCTCCATTTCTCCATAGATTTCCCCGGAACACTTCACCTACTCAGCTCCGCAAACGCCGCAAGATTGATGTCAGACTCCTAACATCTTGATCCCTTTGCTATTGATAGATACTACGTTCTCGTAGCAGCATGTGTCTTCCTGAGGAAACAACAGTGGCTAAAAGAAGCGTGTCTGGCAGCGGCGCTACTTTTCCCCGCCGTTGCTGCATTGCATGGAATCGTCCTCGCTGCTGTTCACGTGGATGGTGAGGACCTCATGTCAAAACTTCCCATGCAATTTGTTTGACAGTTCATAATCTAGGTGCCGTTGATATGGATATTTACGGGGCTTTCCAGCTGTGCTCAATAGGCATTCTGGCTGCACCGATAACGGTAAAGTTATCTCGAACATACTTCTTCGAAACGCCTGGTCGAAATACCATATTCCTATGGACTGGCTTAATATTTGCGGGTAAGCACTGACTGATCTTCATGCCATCGGTGGGGCGCTGCTAATTTTGATCGCAATTCAAGGTCTATTGAGCTTAACTGTTGAGTTCATCAGAATAAGGACGAGCCCTTGCACGATCGATGGTGATGGCCATCCAGCCTACTTCACTGTAGGCAACTTCACTTATGAGTCCTCGTGTGGCCTGATTTGTGATGCTGGTTCTGGTCCATCCTCCCCAATGCGAGGCGGATCTGCCAATAATATTTACGTTATTCCTGCACCCGACAAGCTCACCTTCGACACGGTGACCCTCCTTTCCGCCGCATGCTGCATACCCGCCATACTCTCACTTGTATCTATGTGGAACAAGATTCGTGAAACAAATTGGAATAATCGTTTCGGACGTAAAGAAGAAGCAGTTGACGCGCCAATCGAGGGCACCAATAATGCCACTGTTGGGAAGATGAAAGAGGTGAACAGCTTGATCAGGTTCTTCCTGAGTGCTATAGAAGTTCCTGTGTTTGTAGGTGCAGTACTAGCTATTCTTATCCTTGGTGAGAGGAACTTCTTCAGTCAACAAGTCGCATATCAAACCGAGCCCATAGCAACTATCGGTATGTGCTTACTTTTACCATGCTCATGATTCATTGTTAACTTTCTTGGGTGTTGTTCGTAGGTCAATGGGCACCCATTGTCGGAACTGGACTCGCTCTGTTCGGATCTTTGTACCGTCTTTTTGCTGTAAATTTGGAAGCTAAAGATGAAGAGGTTAATTCCAATACTTCACAGCATCATGGGTTTTCGAAGCAGGAAGTTGGACTTGGAATAGTACCGGAACCACCACAATCCATCACTCCTGCTCCCATTGAAATGATGCGCCAAACCATCTCCAACTCTAGCGCAAGAACTTCTCGTGAGGCTCAGGCTACGAGTGATCCACATTCCCCAGGCCTAGCGAAATTACCACCAGACGTAGGAAATAGACGAAAAGTAGCCAATGTCTTGACCGCAATCGGCAATTATATTGGTACAGCAGCGGAATTTCGTCTGGATGATTCCGAATTTAAACATGGTAAAGCAGTTGACTTTCCAGAAATTCCTGGAGAAGATCAACGAAATCCAAAGCTGCAACACATCAGGGAGGCGTACAATCAAACTCGCGACGCCGATGGAAATATTACGCCCATCCTTCGTCCTTCTAGAGCACCCAGTATCAATGGCAGTATCATCTCAGGACTTGATATCGAGAATGGTGCGGGGACTGCCGAACCAGCGTCACCTCGGTCACCTACGTCCTCTGCCATTGCAAATGGTGATCGGCCACGACTCCGCCGGGATACCCTTGAAGTTCCGCCACAGGTTCATCACAGCCTTACGCGATACGATACATCCAGATCTGAAAGCCAAACCTCACCTGTGATTGTAGTCTCTTCAGAAACTACAGATGTGCCTTCCCAAGTGCATAACCCTTTGTCTAAGCCATCCACACCACCGTGATATTCTGGTCAGAACAAAACCTCTCAGAATTACGAGTACCGTTTCTTTTTAATCAAGGCATCTCTTGCTGTTGATTGCTTCGAAGAGTTCTAGACTCCAGAATCACGGAACAAGGCTTCTGTACTCGTATATGGGGCTCCACGAAGGTTGAGCTTTGCGGCATCCAAAGAAGTGGACCCACTCCCCGAGAACGGATTTAAAGAAAGGGGTGAGGCGTAAGGTGGTACAGTAGAATATTATCTACTCAGGACCAACGAAATACGAACGCTGAACCCGGACTACTGGCTTAAGCAATCATGTAACATTTTTATGGTCAGATCCGCTTGGTACGGAGTGAAGAAAGCATGATTCTTGGAATGGGTTAAGGACAACTTTTGGATTAGTGCAAGTCCGAGGTAACATTACATGACGAGGTGCTTTCTTTTGAGATGGGAAATTCGGGCACATTTGGACAAGTCCCGCAGAATTCACCCGTCATCAATATATTTTTGATTGATTGATGGATGACCAGTTCTTTTGCGAGATATCATGATCCGAAGGTGGAATAGAGGTTAACAATCCCGAGGCCCTTTGTTCGCTACTCCAACCCGCAAGCCTCAGTATAGTATATGCCCTGCGACGACCCGACAGTACATCATCTACGTCTTCTGACCACCAGATGCTAATGCCTTTCTGATTACTACAAAAGCTTCAAATCCAACCACCAGGAAACTATAAGTTACAAAACCATCACACCGGGTAGGGGTATAATACATGAGAATTATGCACCATTTTTTGGGTGTCTGCTTACAACCTCTCGATGATGGCCATCTGCAAGCCATTTGTATCATCCATTTGCAGGGTTTGGTGTCCATATTACAGCGAACAATCAGTGAGATAGTTGCATGTCAAGCTCGTCAAGTGTACGCGAACCGCACCTCAACATCTCTCCTATACTATTGGATTCTTTAATGAATCTACATCCTCCTGTATTCACTACAGCAGCTTTAGTATGTTAGTAGACCCCCGATTACAATAGAATTACCGACCCGTCTCGCTTAGCACCTTGAGCTTCCTACTGGCATTAATTCTTAAGTACTCGAGTCACGCTAAGCTTCCTTCATCGAATCACAAACGTGGTAAACGCGCATCTGAACATTCCATTCTCGAAGTAAAGGGGAGTTTCTACGACAACTTGTAAACGAGTCTTTCGCAAGATACTCTATTTTTGAATGGCAAGTATCAAATTGCACATTACTGCATGCATATGTGCATCGATGGGGGATTGTGTAGTGTGCAATCATCCGATCACAAGATAGGATTCCCCCATGGGGATGAATATAAATTTCAAGATTCTCACAAATGATATCGTGTAGAGTGTCCCAGTTCATGTGGAGGATCTTTATCTTCAAGTATCATTGATAGTGATATCTGAGGTTGTACTCAGTTAGCTTGTGTCATGGCGAAAGATTAAGGTCTTGATCTCACTGAGGTATTCGCTGTTATGAATTTTCTCATAGCGAAGAAATCGTGAATAATGGCTCTTTGCTTCAGGTTTCACTCGTGAGTTTATTTGTCTGTGGTACGTTAGAGCGAGTATAAAAGCGTAGTGGGATCTCAATGGCATGGAACACTAGGGTGGCATATAGAGAATTTGCATTTAGTTGTACTCTACATGTCCTTTAGGCCTCCTCGTAGATCTAGTATCAATACAGTGTGCTGACTTAGTATAGCCCCTGCAGTCTGAGGGTATCTACCTCTACAATGATCTGATAGAAATAGGCTCTGTGATTCTCTAGCATAGCCGGACTACGGCCTACAGAACTTGGCAGTGGTCAACACCGATTAGATTTCACCTGTAGAGTAGGGATACTCAAAGCCCTATGTCTATAGGCATGGTGGCCTGAAGAGTAGGTAACCCTTCACTTTCTTTCCCCAAGGTATCCTGAAATCTCACGTTCTGATGTCCGGGGCCTCGTGGGATTTCTTGGAATTGGAAATGAGGAGATTTTTGACGATTTTGAGGGAGGTCGCAGAGGGGATCGACTGGTGTTTGAGGAGTAAATGTAAAAGTGGAAGTGAAAGAGAGAGCGAGACCGAGACCGAGAGAGAGTACAAGGATATTTATCGACGAACTCGATTCCTGGAGTAGCGGGTCGTCGCTTACGACCAGGGGTAATAGTGCACCCATTTGGAATCGAGGCAGATAGAGAGAGAATGGCTAGACGTTCAGTAGGTCGAGTATCGAGATCAGAAAAAAGGCGCCATTGTTGTAGATGGCTGTAACCCATAGAATGCACGATCGTACAGTACGCGAGCGTAGAAAGCAAGAGGAGTTTGAAATTTATCAGGGCAAATATAGATCGGTGCTTGGAGTTGGCCGCTTGAGTCTTGGGCTCTATTCCTTGTGTGTGGATGGGGGAATCTTCTACTCACTCCTGGGGGTAGGAAGCTCAATGGAGCGAGGTGAGTGCGAGGTGGGATTGGGGGTTCGGTTTGGTGGAGATGTGGTTTTGGAGGGGTTTGCTTGGGATGTTTGGGTGTTTGTCTTTTTATTCGTTGGTGTCGAGGTTTGAGTTTATTTTGTGCTTCGCTCGATAGATAGATCGATCATGTACTCGAGTCACATAATTCTCCGTCCTATCTGCATCGTAATTGCCGAGTTGTAACACGATAGTCCTACAGATTGCACTTTTATATCAGATGATATCAATCTCTCCTGTGATTATCGACCGATGAATAGATGGATCAATGGATAGACATATCAATTTCTGAGGAATCATTCTCTAACCTCAATAGAAGGATTCAAGACCACATCTGAGAAAGCGTTTTACGTCACCAATATTCAGCAGCGGACACGCATCCAATCGTCAGTCTATCTTTCACACATAGGGAGTTGAGATTCGGCGCTTTCAACTTCCTTAACTTCCTCTGTCGTACCCGTCGCACCCATCATCTCAGTACCTGCTCCCTTGAAGTGTCGACCCTTGTTCTTCTCAACCGTTGGATTTCCCTCCTCTCGAATAGACGCGTGAGTTTGTCCTCCTCCCTATGCATCCACTTGGTTAGCGCATCTATCTCCTACTCCAACCAGAATCTCGACCCTCAAACTATCAATCCACACCTTCAACCGAGAAAAGATAAAACATACCAATCCAATTGCCTCCCCCCCCTCATCCCCCTCCCTCTCC
>NGKF01000041.1:128796-171410 GCA_002162555.1 Monilinia aucupariae | reverse complement strand
ATCCTCTCCATCCTCTCCATCCTCTCCATCCTCTCCATCCTCTCCATCCTCTCCATCCTCTCCATCCTCATCACCCCTCCCATTCCACCCCATCACCAAAACCCCGCCATTTTCTCAAATCCTCAGATCCAAACGTTCCAAGAGCTCCAGAGGGATTACAAGCCCAATCTCGAGTCCTTGGTCCGACTCCGATCTCGCTATGAGTAATACGCGACGAACCGACGACGTTATTAATCCTTCATCCTTCATCCTTCATCCTTTGTAGTGCGGTTTCGTAACGTTACTAGACTACTCATGTAACCGGGCTTCATCCTGTAATCTGATGATCCAAACATCATCTAGCATTCTTGTACATTTTGATTGGGGAATTGGTTCGATGCGATGCTATATTTACTGTTCGCCTTTAGTGCTCTGGTTTGAATACTCGTATACTCTATATGTACGAGTACTCTCAAGGCACAGTGGTTATCTACTCGAGTAGTTACGATTAGTTGGTTCGATGAATGCTCTATACCTAGAGTAGTTCCCGAGTAGTACACTTGGTATAAAAAAGCAGCACTCTTATTATATTCAATTGTTCTGTCACTCATAGATATACTCGAGTACTCGATAAACATCGCATAATATCAAGTACTCGAGTAGATACCTTTCTTCAACCCACCATTGCCAACTCAAAATAAACTATCTTTCGTCAAGTAGAGTAAAAACATGCCATACGATACCATACTATACGACAACAAATGATATACTACCTCCTAGATACCAAAAGCGATCGATCTCCTCTGCCCACCCATCAAAAACACACCCCCAAACACGCTCAGAGGTGTGGTTGAGCTTACGATACGAGTACCTAATGAGTAAGTATATGGAGCGGCTCGACAGTGGGGCCTTTGGAGACAAGCTACTCGAGTACTTGTAAAGATTTAGAGAAGAGGAGAGATATTTTATAATTAGTACTCTATATGAATACTTTGAGTTTTTAGATATGGGCACTCTAGAAGCATAAGTATGAGTATAAGCATAAGTATAAGCATATGAGTAAATATGTATACAGTGTAGGTCGTAGTGGTAAAAACAGGAATGGTAGGATATTGAATTACGTATTTCTACTCGAGTAGAGTTTGATTTTGATTTGGTGGATGTGTAAATATATGTGTGGACGAGTACTACTCGAGTAGTATACGTATATCATATGCTCGTAATAACATCTAATTTTCAATTTTCCTATTGATATTATGAGAGAGGGAAATTACGGAAGAGTACGATATCGTGATGTTGTATTCGTTATGTATGGGGTTTTACTCGCGTAGATGAGATATAGGAGATATGATTTGGGTGATGGTTGTAAGTGATGGGATGGAGACGGAGTATAGCTTTATGAGTTAGTGTACAGGTAGATGGTTAGTTGCATTGTACTCGTGGAGTACTCTAATATCTAATACTTATCTTGGATCGTATAGTACTCATGAATCAATCTGCGTGGGATGAATAGCAAGAAGAAACTACGAGTAAGCATCATCAAACATTAATTCAGTTCATATATAACATTACGCAATAAGTATTCCAAATAACCCTCAAAACCAACACATACCTACGGTATGCACCTCAGCTCACCGTAAACGTAGCGCTGGCCCTCAGATCGGCACTGGAGCTTCCAATATGGACGATGAAATCTCCCGGCTCAACCACATACTTCATCCTGATGTTCCACAGACCAACATCCTCAACCTTCAAATCGATATGAACTGTTTCTGTTGCCCCAGCCTTAATGGTCACCTTTGCGAAACCCTTGAGTTGAATGTTCGGAACCACGACGCTGGAAATCACATCTTGGATGTAGAGCTGTACGACCTCTGCGCCGTCACGTGTGGAGTTGTTGGTTACGGATACGCTGGCGGTGATGGTATCGGTGGCACTGACGTTGGTTTTTGACAGGGTGACGGCAGAGTATTCAAACGTGGAGTAGGATTTTCCGTATCCGAATTCGTAGAGGGGCATGGGGGAGCTGAGTACGTATTGATGACCGAAGGAGAGGGTTCCATTAGGGTAAGCTTGACCTGGATAGTTTGCTCGCCCAGAATTTTGGTAGTCGTAGTAAATTGGAGTTGTACCGACGTCGTAGGGAAAGCCAACAGAGAGTTTACCGCTGGGGTTGACATCACCAAAGAGGACATCTGCGAGTGCATTTCCTCCTTGTTCTGAGGGGTAGAATTGTTGGACTAATGCGGAGGCGTTTGCTGAGATCCAGGCTTCGGTGATGGGTTTACCTGAAGAAAAGACCACTACGGTAGGCTTTCCGGTATCAATGATGGCTTTGACTAGGTGCGGCATGGCGCCAACAAGGTTCAAGGAAGACACGTCAACATGCTCTCCAGTTGTGGCATTGAGCCCTGCCCAGAGTTCATTTTGGTCTCTTGACCATGTTCCAACAACGACAACGGCGACATCGGCTGCTTGAGCAGCAGAAATGGCCTCGCCAAATCCAGATTGGTCATTTGACCAGCGCTCACAACCTTTAGCATAAGTAACAGCTAGCAATAGATAGTTAGTAATGAGCATGAGTTTTCGATTGGAGGATGAGATCTTACTTCCTGAACTAGCAGCTTGGATACCATCAAGTGGGGTTACTCCATGGTACTGACTTCCATTGACTACATAATCGCCATACTAGAATCTGTCAGCTTAGCCGTGTCAAATTGTCCCGAAAAAAGACTCACATTCATGAACCCGTGTGCCATAGGTCCAATCACAGCCACATTTGCCGTCTTTGAAAGAGGAAGAACACCTTTCCCATTTTCCAACAAAACGATAGATTCAGCATCGAGCTCTCGAGCCAAAGCAATGTTCTCTGGAGTGTGAATCAAAGATGCGGTCTCATTAGCTGGTACACCAAGATATGGGTTCTCGAAAAGACCCTGAGTGAATTTGGCACGAAGGACACGCGATACAGCGGTATCTACAATGCCGATATCTAAAACTCCTGACTCCACAAGTTTTGGGATAGTTTTGAAGTTATAGGATCCACCACCCATCTCGACGTCATTGCCTGCGGGTAGTGCCTAAATTTCATTTAGCAGTCTTTCCAATCGGATCTATTCAAGTGCCACTTACAAACATAGTTACTGCATCCGAATCAATGGGTAGGCCGTTCCCCTTTGACCGGCACATCTTGAAAGCGTCGCAAAGGCGATCAGTCGCACCAGCGTCACTAGTCACCCAGTATTTATAACCCCACTCTTCTCTCAAAATCTCTGTGAGAATATGATAATCGGCTATAAGCGCAACTCCGTCATATGAATGGTAGGCCGACATGATGGACCACGCATCTGCGTCAATAATCATGCGCTTGTATGGTGGTAGATAGGTAGTTCGAAGCTCTCTCTCGCCACCATGTTGTGGGCCAGTGTTCAACCCTTGCTCGGGAGTCCCATAGGCAGCGAAGTGCTTGACTGTAGAACTGACATTCCCAGCTTGAAGACCTATTTAAATTAGAATCACATTAATCAATGGGTACATTCATCAAGGTACCTTTGACATAAGCATATCCCAGTTCTCCAGCCAAATATCCATCCTCACCAAACGTCTCTTCAACTCTACCGTATCTCAACTCACGGGCCAGATCTCCCAATGGTCCAAATATTTGATTAACACCAAGAGCCAACGACTCTTGCGCAATGGCTGCTCCCATCTTTTGAATTAAAGCCGGATTCCAAGAGCACGCGTGCGCGATTGGTGAATTGAATATTGTAGCATTCCCGACCAAGAAGCCGTGAATACCTTCACTCTGAACCAGAGCTGGTATGCCCAGCGTGGTATTATGCATAAGGTAATCTTGGGCTTGTTTGATTCCGTCTGCAATCAGCTGCTGCGAAACTGGATAGCCGACATAAAATTGACCAGCCCGAGTGGCCATATTCCATGCTAAGCCACTTGCATTGAACTTTCCATCGGTCATATTACGCCAATTCGAGATATCTCCTTGAATCAGTTGAGAGGTTTTGTCCTCGATCGTCATTCGAGACAGTAAATCTGCAACTCTATCATCTACACTTGCATTTGGATCTTTGTAGAGTGGAGTGGAATCGTTAGACTTCGCATTGGCGATGCAGGCAAGCAAAGCTGCCACGGAGGCTGAGGCGACCTTCATGTTGAGTATGGCGAAGAAGCAATATCTTCATAAAAGTATCTGCTCAAGAAAGGAAATCTCCTACTCGGAATCGTGCTCTTTTATTGCTACCAAACAACCCAGATCTCGGAGCGCTCCCCTGCATCATACTCGGCCTTGGTTCTTTAGTAAAATTTACTCCTATGTCTTGTTCACCGGATAAACTGGTAACCTTACCTCCAACCTTGTTAGGATAAGTTGTGGGGAAATTCTTGAATTCTTAATTGAAGCCAATGAGCTCAGATGCGATTCGAGACTAGCATAACTTCATGAGGTAGGTAAATCAAGGGTATTTGGGGCTGAGCACTAGACCGTATTGTTATTCGAATATAAAACTTCATTTATAAAGAATTTACAAGAATATCGTTAAATTTTCATTATAACGTTAAGTTATAAAAGAGCTAATGAAGTTATTAATCGGTTAAAATCAAATAAGATGGCGGAATGAGGGGATGCGGGGTTAAGCACTTGTTAACCTTATACGAGTATTTCATGTTATTATAGGTAAATGCCGAGTAGATCTTATTACGAGTACAGTAATATTATATCGAGATATATATAAAATTAAGAGATTTGAAACTAATCATTGTTTAACATTGAATGGAATATTAAAATGGTTATAAAACCATAGAAATATTATGATTAGTTCTATAAAAGAACCATATTTAGAGATAAAGTATATCATATTAGAATTTGTTATATCATTCGAGTATAATCTAATTATACTTTGTGAAGCGCACATCTCTAGTTCCAACCGACCTGCATCTTTTTAGACTCTCGCACTACTCGAGTTACATTGTATCCCTTGTGAGTTTGTTGCACTAGCAAATGGAATTGTGGAAATGAACTGAAATTTGAAAGTTTCTTTAATTCTTGAAACTTAACTCGTGGAAGCTCGTGAAGAGGCGGTGGAGAGGATTTCGAAACAATATTCGTGCGAAGACCCGAATACTTTTCCCATATGCGGAGCGGATAATTAGAGCTACATGCCCCTCACCGATATAAGCGTATCGGGGCCCTTGGCGAGGGTTGCATTTAGCCAAAATACAAAGCCCCAGAATTGTTCACTTCGAAGTGGGGTGATTGATAATACCATGTTTGATAGCTACAATATATGAGCTAGCTAGGGGTGTAGATGTCGGTTCTCACGATACAAGTGATTGTAAACTTGAATATTTGCTCAGATTGGAACATTGACCGTTATTTTCGAATCGCAAAGTAATTATCTGTCTCAGACCTTAGCGAAGAATCGTCAATATGAAGTTCAGAGATGGAATGTGGTTGCCGGCTGAGGGGAAACGATTGGAGTACGCTGAAGAAGTGTATGCTATCACTGAACGTGAGGATGGCAAAGCATTGAGCTTGCTATGTCCTACAAGAAAAATATTTGCCAGGTCGGATTCTTTAAATTTGAGCACCTTGACAGTTGTAAGTCAGTCCAGCTATAAGATTGTATTCAATGTTGACTTGGGCAGGATATAGAAGCTCCGTTTGACGGAGTGATTTCCATCGAAACCACACACTTTTTAGGCGCTCTCAATCCAGGACCCCATTTCGATCTCTTTCCAGCAGGGAAGCCAGAGAGTAATCAAGTCGAGGTTGCGAAGACCGAAAAGTCTACCACTCTCAAGTCCGGATCATTGTCTGCAACAGTGAAGACCGGAAATCATGACTTTGATATTCGATTTCATGCTACAGATGGTTCAAAAGAGCTCACATCGCTACTCAATCGAAGTATTGGGTTGGCATATAGTCCAGCAACTAGCAGCCCGATGCAGATCGCAGACATGAGGGACTTTGAACATTATATCTTCACTCAATCAACACTCTCAGTAGGAGAATCCGTGTTCGGTCTGGGAGAGAGATTTGGAGCTTTCAACAGGGTTGGCCAGTCGATTGAGCTCTGGAATGCTGACGGAGGCACTTCTAGTGATCAGGCCTATAAAAACGTACCGTTTTGGATGAGTTCGCGAGGATATGGTATATTCATTGACACACCAGATAAGGTAGATTTGGAAATTGGAAGTGAAAGATGTTGTCGAGTGCAGACAAGTGTGGAAGGACAAAGGCTAAAATGGTACATTTCTTGGTGATATCCTTAAAGATAAATACTGACAGTCGAAGGTACATCATCTACGGCCCAACGCCAAAAGAAGTCTTGATGAAGTATTCAATCTTGACCGGAAAGCCAGGAAAAGTACCTAGTTGGAGTTTCGGGTTGTGGTTGAGCACCAGTTTCACCACAAACTACGACGAGAAGACTGTAAACTCGTTCCTCGAAGGAATGAGCGCGAGAGATATTCCAGTAGAAGTTTTCCACTTCGACTGTTTCTGGATGAAAGCATTTCACTGGTGTGACTTTGAGTTTGATTCTGAGATGTTCCCAGATCCAAAAGCACAAATCTCTCGATTGAAAGAATCTGGTAGGTTCTCAACCGATACTCCGTATGATGTATTGTTTTCTAATCCTTGGTAGGACTCGTTAAAAAAGTCTGCGTTTGGGTGAATCCATATCTCGGTCAAGCATCTCCTGTCTTCAAATATGCTGTCAATAAAGGCTACCTACTCAAACGCAAAAATGGCGATATTTTCCAATGGGACCTTTGGCAGACTGGAATGGGCATTATTGATTTTACCAACCCTGAGGCCACGGAATGGTACGTAGGATGCCTGAAGGGATTATTCGATAAAGGGGTGGATTCGATCAAGACGGATTTTGGAGAGCGTATTCCTTCCAAGGACGTTCAATGGTTTGACTCGTCTCTCGACCCGAGAAAAATGCATAACTACTATGCTTTCTTGTACAATAAGATCGTTTATGAAGCACTACAGGACCGATATGGAAAGGATGAAGCCGTTCTCTTCGCACGCACTGCAACTGCTGGTACTCAACGTTTCCCATTGCAGTGGGGTGGTGACTGCGAATCAACTCCAGAAGCTATGGCTGAATCGATTCGAGGGGGTTTGTCTTTAGGGCTTTCCGGATATGCCTTCTGGTCAGTTGATATCGGAGGCTTTGAGGGCTACCCTCCCCCTTGGATCTACAAACGTTGGGTTGCTTTCGGTCTTCTTTGCTCTCACAGTAGACTCCATGGCAGCAATTCCTTTCGTGTGCCATGGACTGTAGATGATGATGACAAATCGGATCAAGGTTGCTCTAAAGTCCTTTCAACGTGGACAACATTGAAAGCAAGACTTATGCCATATATCTTCTCACAAGCCCAAGAGGCAGTTGAATTGGGCATACCTCTCTCACTTCGAGCCATGTTCCTAGAATTCCCGGATGATCCTACCTCATGGTATCTCGACCGACAATTCATGTTTGGTGATAGCCTCCTTGTAGCTCCAATTTTCGAAGAATCCGGCGATGTTGAATTTTACCTACCAAAAGGTAAATGGACAAACTTCTTCACCCACGAAGTCAAGAGTGGACCCGGTTGGTTCAAGGAGAATCATGAGTTCGATACCCTTCCCTTATACGTTCGTGAGAATACTGTTCTAGTCCTTGGAAATTCGGATCAAACGAAAACTGTATACGATTATTCTGAAGACGTCGAAGTTCGTCTATATAATGCTACTAAAGGGGCGAAAGCGAGGCTGGTAAATTCTGAGGGAATCGATATTGGTATTCTTGAAGTGGATGAAGAAGGAAAATTGAAGGATCAGAGATTCTTGACTGGGTCATGGGAAGTAAGAAAAGTCTAGGAGTGTTATACAAAACCCATGATTGTGATTTCTCGTGATGAGTCGAGTTATCTCTCTGCAATCAGCGCTTACTGATTTGTGCTTTGTGCCCAATAAACATAATCTCATGGATGACAATTTACCAAAGATTCAAGCATTACAACTTCGGAAGTTAGGAGACAACGCCAGCCTGGCTAATCTTGACAACTTTGACAATAAGCAACCTCTAATCTCTCCCCTGAACAAACGTCAGTTATTTGGCGGGTGTACTGCACTGCACTGCACTGTATTGTACTGTAATTATTGAACGTTTGTTGAAGGGAGCATGTGCTGGACATGGAACAGAGCGTATGTCTTCCTCCACCAGAACGGCTACAGTCGACGGCTCGAGGAAACATACACGCCACGGCCGTCTCCTATATAATAAGTGTGTCGGAGACATGCTCGATTGGACGTTCGCTTCCATTGTTTCCTTTGCATGCGAACATCGTTTTTGCTGCTGGTAGATGATCCGCGTGTGCCTCAGCTTCATGCGCTTATACGACTATTTCTTTGGACAAAGTTGGCGAGTAGTTGGGTTCATGTATATGGGGAAAGTCGAGTATGTATTGGACAAAAGCGTAAGGTCTACTCGTATTGCAACGAGATGTGGAGTGAGTACTTGAGGACGGAGTAATATACTTCGGTATTGAGGTCACGTGGTATCATCCAGTCCATCCATATAGAGCCGTCCTCTAGTTACTACCTGCACACCCACCGAAGGACCCCAACCCCCGACTTTACCTGGTACCCCAGTTTTATTACTAGGTACTTTACGTGGTTTATTTCCTCCACGATGCTCTAACCTAGTTGGGTTACTACGATAGTCCAAGGGTTTCGGAAGGGTTTCAGGTAAAATTATCTATAAGCTCAGATCTCTTCCCTTCCAAGTTCCCATCCCATCAACGCAGCCACCAAACATCATTCACGACGTCCTTGTATGTATAGCCTCACTTGAGACACGAACACATATATTATATTCAAGACCGAGTGGTTGTGTCAGTACTTCCTTTGAGAGACCGGGCCAGACTCTCATCAAGGACAGCTCATCTACTACTCGAGTGCATACAACTACCCAGCTGCTTAGGTAGGTGATGGAACATCTGGTCACCTTGTCAAGTGTTTCTCTTTCTTTGCCATCTATTGGTTTCCATCTCGATTGCAAAATGTTGGCGGCTTAATGATGAATCAAGAATACCATGAAAGGGGATGAGATGCAGAGGTACTAAGTAGCTCAGCCTTCCATACAGCCTCCGGGCTCAGAGATATTATTTATATCGTTATTGGATCCTCCAACAGAACATGAGGAGGGATATATCGGGCCAACAGGAGTCTCATTCACCCCAATCATACGGCTCGTTTCGCAGATTATTCAATACCCCGTACTTCGTACAGCCAGTAACTCCCCCCCGCATAAAATACCCTTGATACTTGCTTGCGTCAGCGCAGAGGAGCATAGCACAGAGAAGGAAGCTTTGATATTCGGTTTCACTACTCCAGAGTTACACCAGTTTGATTAGTATTCATTCGCTCGTCGCAGCGTCGCAGCGTCGCATTGCCGGGGTCGAATTTACATACATACGAGCGTCCAGAACTATACGATCTATCTCTTTATTTCCCTTACGCAGATCTTTTTCCTTGAAACTCTTTTTTGCTACGTCTTTCGGTACACAATACTCTTGCGCACCATGGAGTTCGATGGACACGCTAAAACTGGCAGTGCCAGTGATGAGGAGAAGGTTATTGCTTCTGCAGCAATTACTTCTAACCTCCCTGAGGATCCAGATGCCGACCTTTCAGACGCAGAGCGCAAAGCTATTGACAGGAAACTTGTCTGGAAGTTGGACTTGTATCTGATCCCTTGGGTATGTTCAAGATAAAAATGTGTCTTCTCAAGTGAAGTACTAATATTGTGACAGCTTTGTATTCTTTACCTCCTTGCCTTTTTGGACAGAACAAACATTGGGAATGCGAAGATTGATGGCCTGCAAAAGGATTTGCACAAGATGTCGACTGGACGATACAATGCAGCACTTTCTATGTTCTTCATCTCATACTCGATCTTCGAACCATTGACCAACGTTCTCTTGAAACGCCTTAAGCCATCCATCTTCATTCCAATAATAATGTACGTCAACTCTCATTCCTTGGCAGATCTAATCCTCTAATATATCTCAGGACTATCTGGGGTCTTGCCATGCTGTCAATGGGATATGTTAAAAACTGGTCTGGGTTAATGACTAGTCGTTGGTTTTTGGGCATGGCTGAAGCTGGTTTATACCCTGGTGTAAATTACTTTCTCTCATGCTGGTACAAGCGTGATGAATTTGGTGTTCGTGCAGTGAGTGAATTTGAGATTCCACATTACACTTCACCTACTAACCCTTCAGGCCATATTCTTTTCTGCTGCCGCATTTTCCGGATCATTTGGAGGTCTTCTTGCTGCATTAATCGCCAAGTTGGATGGCCTAGGAGGACGACCAGGCTGGGCATGGATCTTCATCATCGAGGGTGTCATCACAGTTGGATTCGGCCTTCTATCATTCATATTTGTTCATGACTTCCCCGACACTGCGACTTTCCTCTCGGAACAAGATCGTGCTAGGGTTATTCGCAGACTTAAGATGGATAAGCAGTCTAGTGCTGAACACGAGGAGTTCAAAATGGAATACTTCTGGGCTGCCATAAAAGATTATAAGATGTGGTTGGGAATGTTCATCTATATGGGAGCCGATATGCCTTTATATGCCTTCTCACTCTTTTTGCCAACCATTGTCGCCGAGATGGGCTACAAGACGACTCGTGCACAACTACTCTCTGTCCCCCCTTACGCGTGCGCTGCTGTTCTGACAATTGCCATTGGTTTCGCTGCTGATCGTACCAAACGTCGTGGAATTTACAACATATGTACCTCACTTCTAGGTGTTATTGGATTTGCAATGCAACTTGGATCACAGAATCCCCACATCAAGTACGCGGGGACATTCTTAGGCGCCCTTGGTATCTACCCATGTATCGCCAATACTATCTCATGGGTTAGCAACAATGCTGAGGGTGTCTACAAGCGTGGTATTGTTCTTGGTTTTGTCATTGGATGGGGAAATCTCAATGGCATTGTCAGTAGTAACATCTACTTCAAGGCACCGAAATTCACGGTTGGTCATGCGACAGTCATGGCCTACATGATTATCTGCCTATTTGGTGGAAGTGTCGCCATGCATCTATTATTGCGCAGAGAAAACGCAGCTAGATTGGCCGGAAAGAGAGATCATTGGGTTGAAGGAATGACAGAGAAGGAAGCCGAGAAGTTGGGTGACAAGCGTCCCGACTTCTTATACACCATTTAAAGTTGTTTGTATGATAAAGAATACGTGGGAAATATATTGAAAAGCTCGTCAAGTTCATAGTTTTTATTGGATTCCATGTACTTTCTTACTATTTTTGTTGCCCTGAGAGCATAGTCCTCAGACCTGGCTTTATCGTACACCGTTAATACTACAAACCGTTATGCGAGTCACTATCAAACTCCGTATGGCGAGTTACTACTCAGAAATTAAACATCCACTTTCCTTTACAAGAGTAAATCTCGACGCCATCATACAAATTCAACAAGCCTTACATGCAATGCAGCATTATCTCTCGTACATCCATCCATTCAGCTGTCAAAACAAGTAACACGGCGGAGCATTTATATTAGCCTAATAATGTTAAATCAAGTTCAACCACATGTAATCCTCTTCTACCAGCCGAGTGCTTTACGTACCATCACACACATATGACCTGTGACACCACCCAAGTGAGCTGCATTAGCCCAATCACTATTTGTCAAAGTTACAAAATAACGCCAGTGAGCATCTTCCTAGCAGGCTAGCACTTAACTATAAGAGGTAGCAACAATCAACAAAGTTGGTGGCGTCAATCCTGGCTGTGTTACCCAAAATAATCTTTAACCCTGCGGCGATTCATCTCCGGTATTCTATTCCAGAAGGTGCTTTTCTTTAGAATGACGTTTTCTTTCTTGAATACTGTGTTGTGCACTTGAACATAAACCTCTTCCCGCGCAGAGTACATTCATCTACTAGACCACCAGGACCTGTAACACGGAGCTAATTTGGAATAATCAAATTGTGGGTTGTTTATACAAATTTCTGAAGAAATGCTGTAATATAAACTTGCATAATGTCTTGCGATATAATTTTTTAGGAAATCCTACGATATAAATTAGATCGGCTTTGCACAGATGCTCGATTTCTTCTCTATGGCTTTTCACATGAAGTTCTTTCATGGGTTATTAATTCCACAACGGGCAAAATGTTCTTTTTCATCATTTGAGAGATTAGATTGATATCAGAGGAGGGTCGGGTGCTGTGTAGCCCGATGCTATGGTACAGTAAGTGGTTGGTGTAGCCTTACTCCAGCTTCATTCGCTGACCGCGCAGGATTGTTTACTGCTCCATCTCACCACTGTAATGCATTGCAAGTGGTGTACATTCAATCCAAGCTTTGGTATCTACTTGGGAAGAGTATTTCGTGGCGTTCTCTTAGCATCAGACACGGGATAGTGAAGAAGAAGAAGAAGAAGAAGAGACAAAGAAAGAAAGAAAGAGAGAAAGAAAGCAGGGAGGTAAGCGGTGAATGCAAGAATTTCGATGTGAAGAAGCATCTCTCACGTTGCTCGCTAGATTATTTTCAATCATCATATTAATTTCTTCAGTCAGAAACGCCGATGCAACACTCAGTAACATGCATCGCCAAACGTCATGAAAGATATCCTTGACTCGGTTCGTTTTCTATATGTGTTCCAATCCTCTGGTTACCATCTGGCCCTGCTTCTACCATGCTTCCTTTCCTCTTTTGTCCGCGCACATCTATTTGCATTACGCGATCTTCTACTTCTGCATCCTCCTTCTGATTGACTATCTTGGTGACTTCCATAGATAGATGAGGAAATCTTCCTATTTTCCTCCTCCAAGCTTTTCTCTTCCTCGCTTCCCGCCCACAGGTGCTCCAGCTTCCCCGCATCCTCTAGCTAGCATCATCATGGGCCAACTTTCCGCTTGGGAGATTGATACCTTGATCATCATCGAACGCACTACAGCGTCAATTTCCGTCTTGGGAACACTAGCTCTATTTGCTACATTTATCTTCATCAAACCCTTTAGAACATTATCAAACACAATTATCTTCTACGCATCTTTTGCAAATATTTTTGCAAATGTTGCGGCGCTTATTGGGGGTGCTGCATTATCAAAAGTTAACTCACCACTATGTCAATTCCAAGGTTTTTTGTTGGAGATGTATGAGATTCATCCTTAATCCTCTAGTTGTCCTGTCACTGATTGAAGAAAAGGTTTATGCAGAGTGATCCATGGTGGAGTTTGGCTATGGCCACCAACGTCTACCTCGTCTTCTTCTACAGATTCGATGCAGCTCAACTCAAAAAGCTCTATCCTTATTACGCATTGGTATGCTACGGGCTACCTTTCATCCCCGCCATGGTTTGTCTATTTGTCAAGACGAAGAAGAAAGGAAGAATCTATGGAAACGCAACGGTAAGTGGTCAACCCTTCATTCAAGTCTTCATATAGAGAACTTATGTATACGCACAGCTCTGGTGCTGGATTGAAGATTCATGGGCACCTCTCCGTATCTATACCTACTACGCTCCGATTTGGCTCACTATCCTCGTTGCATTATGTATCTATATCCGCGTTGGAATTGAAGTATTCCGCGCACGTAATCAACTCTACGGCATCTCCCACAAAACAGATCCTACTCTCCATACAGACGCAGGAGGAAAATCACCCCTCCCTCTCCAAGCTACCAGGACCAATACATCGGAAGCAACCAACACAAAATATGAAAGCGAACATGACCAACGAATATTCACCGGGACTCGCACCACCGAAATCGAGGTAACGCATGGGTCCTGGGAAAATGAAACCACTCTCAATACCAACGCCACGCCTAATTACCCTCGAGCCTCCGATGCTAATGACTCGATGGCTCCAGCGAAAGATCCAGATAGTAACTACCGTGTTACGATATCCGCACTCCCACACATGGCTCCTTCGAACAGAAGTGGGGGAAGAGGCCACGCGAGCAATCTGGACAAGATAAAATGGGCATACACAAAAGTCGCCATGCTTTTCTGCATCTCCATCCTGGTAACCTGGGTTCCCGCGTCTGTGAATCGCGTGTACGGGTTACGATTCCCGCACGAACCGTCTTTTGTTCTGAACATTTTGTCGGCTATTGTTCTTCCTCTGCAAGGCTTTGTACGTTTTCTGCATCTCGTGTTTTGTTTTATCCTTTCCATTCGCAGATTCGAAGGCGTGGGAGTGTACTAATGCAAAAATCAGTGGAATACGGTAATATATTTCACCACCTCCCTCAGCATATGCCGGACCGTCTGGTCTGATTTCCGGGGGCCCTCAAACCAACACAAAAAAAACGAAGGCTTCAAAATGATCGATAGACCCACGACGGGGACCCAAAGAGCAGAAGGAGAGGAGACGGAAAGTATGGCGGATCTGAGTATTGGTCGTTCACATACGAGTCGGTGTGTTAGTGCGGAGGTCGAGAGTCTTCGATAGGTTTTGCCGCGTGATATACGAAAGGATGGAGTTCCAACCTGTTTTGAATTATGGGCTGTATATCTATGTGTACTGGTATATATATATTAATTTAATCAGCGGCGTAGGTGGTTGTTATTCGGGTCCATTACGATGGTATGATAAAAATGGGATTTGGGAGGGAAAAGTCGAAAGGAGTTGGATTTATCTTACATTACTATTGTTGTTATGAAAAAGATTTGCTTTGTACAGACCAATTCCTAGTATCATCTAGATACTACTACAACTATAGCTAGCTGGCTTGAGCATTTTTGTTCTTTGCAATGATTGATCCTTGGATTGGCGAGGGATTCAAAGGGATTATGGATGGATACACATATGACAAGAACAACCTTAAAAAGCATAACTATATCTACCCATCCATTTGATCTTCATACATGATACAATATAAAACGATCCAAAACGGCGTGGCAAACCCACATCCCGCATCACAACATGGACCTCAGAATTTCCCCTCAACTCGCTTCAAAAAGCACGCTCGACAGCGAAACGTAACGTCGAGTTCGGAATGGGGATGGGGATGGATGGTTTTTGTTTTACGTATATGCATCAGATTAACATACTACTTGTAGATACATACTCTGATCAGTATATCCAGGTTACTTCTCCATTACGACGTCCATTCCAAAGTCTTGTCAGGTTCAGATCCAAGTCCTGATCCTAGATCTTATTCAACCTACTCGTAGGCTCCCTCCCAAATTCCAGACTCTAACTATTTTACCTACCCCTGGTGATTACTTGCCTTCTAAGACAAATAGTTTTTGAACTCGCTGAAAATCTGCCTTGTACAATACAAATTTGTATTCGGATAAGATATCTCGAACGGCTCGGTTCCTTTGCCCCCATCAGTTCAACACTACGAGTATTACTCGAGGAAAATCCCCAACGTGTACTCAGTACATTGACAAGTTCTCGCTTATAGCCTGGCCATTCTACGAATTTCAACGGATATATACAAGGTCGGTTGGGATTGCGAGTTCGAGGATTTGTCCACTGGTGGTCCAATGGTTAAAGTCCGTTTTCTTTGTTTTGGGGGGATTTCTTTCGAGTGTGCAATATGGGTTGGGCTGATTAGCTGATGGGAGAGTACCGGTGAAAGGAATGATCTTCCGGGGTGCTGGTTGGGGTATGGGGAAATTCGAAGGTCAGACTTACGAGATGGGTACTGTGGGTAGATAGGAATGAGGGGGTAAGTGCTTACTGGAGGCTGGAGAACATCTATGGCCTGGTGGGTGAATATGTAGAAGTAACTATCCAATAGTGATTCTACCAACCAAACAAAAGGGCTCAAGCATCCATACGGGAGTCAGCTTACCAGTCCGAAGACTCGCATACCATACTCGTACAGATTGCAACACCAGCGAGCATAGCTTCCGAACGTCAATTAATCCACGATCCCTCGAATACAAACATCAGGTACCGATCCGAGTCCAATAGAAACGCGACTCTAGCAGCGAGCTGCGGAAATATATCAGGCAGTCGAGTTTAGGTGGTGTAAATGATACGCACGGTAGCCAGCTTGATGGAGTGATTGAGACGATGCTAATCCGCGTCAAACTGCGTATATCTTCGGACCTAGAGTAGAAGTACGCGAGTACTACTCACAACCCAACACGATGAACACAAAGACCTAGAGTACGTTCCTTATGCCATCTCAGCTCTAAACCCACGATGAACGCCAACGACTCGTGTTATACCCTGGTGAACAGAACGGGTATCATCATATCATACCATACCATACCATACCATACAGTATTATAACCACAATCCTACCATACATACCATACCACACAACAACCCAAACATCGAACTCCAAGATCCCATTTATACACGAGTAGATGCACTAATTCAATCACTAGTAATACTCATACGAAAAGCAGATCTTATTGTACGCGAGTATACTGTGTACTGGGAGTCATCTTATGAATCTTTAGAGGAGCATATACATACTCTACATATACATATATACATATATACAAAAACACCAAACCCTACTTACACTTATACTTACACTCACACTTACGCCTACGCCCATCCATACCCATCCATATACATCCATATACATCCATAATTATTGTAGTGGTAGAGTGTGTATATTGTCTAATATGCTAGAAGTGACATATGTGTTCTATTGAGTATATAAGGTAGAGATATTTAACTAAGTATAGCGCTATACGTAATTACAATAGCCCCTTTATGGTCGAATTCGACCATCAGAATTATATAAAGAAAAAGCTTTTTAAAAAGCGTTTTTAAAGGCTTTTTGAAATGTTTTTTGATACTAATAATCTTGTGTTTTCCAAACTTTTATATAAGTTCAAAACGCATTCTAATTAATCCATTTCAAACCCAAAAATCTGTACAATTGAATACTTTATAAAAACAACCATTTTTTTTATTACTTTCGATTTTTTAGCGTTGTATATATATTCCAAAGCTTTATTAACTTTTGCAACAACGATTTATTATTATTGTAATGTTTACGTTTCTTTTTAGAAATTCAACATTTTATAGCTATACTATATCGCGATACAAAAGTTCCTTTAACGCTTTTCAAAATCAAGATCAAACCTTTTACTATAAATCAAAAATCCAGAGTAAATCAATTATTTTGTCAAAATATTAGCTCTTTATTTAAAGTTAGAAATCCATACCATTTGTAATCTTTTGTTTTCGATTATGTTTTTTCGTATAAAATGCTATTGTATACTAATATATTTAGTTTTATTATAGAACTTGTTCTTTTACATCCAATCAATATTGCTTTTGTTATTGCAATATAAAGTAAATATAAATGGTTTTGAAAAAGTTTATTCTTTTAAATCAATAATTAATTTTTCGAATTATACAATCTTTTTTGTATCTTTATTTGCAATTATAATCTTAATTTCCATTGTACAAAGTGCTATAGATTTTTGCTTATTTAAAGACTATATTATTGCGTTTTTGTATCGAATAACAATTATTTCTTATATCGATTTTCGATTTGCTTCTAAGCTTTATATAGCATTTATAAAAATATTATAAAAACGTAGCAAATATTGTAATCAATTCAAATAAGTTATATCAATATCAATTATGCTATTAAGGAATTCCAAAAAGTGATTTGCAAGGATTAAATGCTCTTTTTCAAAAGTATATATCACTTTTGCAAATTAATCAATTGAGAACGCAAAATCGCTTTTTGTTCCGTTTATTAAATAAATTCTTAATTCAATAATTTGTAAATATAAAGCTTTATTGCTTTCGCTAAATAGCTTTATTATTGTAACTGGTTTTAGTATAATACTAATAAAGAAAGAGAGATTTCGAAACGTTAAATTGTAGATTTTGAATCGTTTTAAAAGCTTTTTAATATATACTCTTTAATGTATTTTAAAAGATCTTTAAGCTTTATTCCGCTTGATTTGGATTCCTAAAAAGATTTGTATTGATTTAAAATCTTTACATTTCCATTTTCAACTTATAATTTTCTTAATTATATTAATTACGAATTGTAATCCCAATATTAGCAAATCGTTTATATAAAATAGAATATATACTTCTCTTTCAATAAACAAATTGGGATTTGTTAATAAAGCTTATAAATCTATACTTTTAAAGAACAATTTAATTGCTTGCTATTATACTTTTAAAGCTTATTTCAATTCGTAAAATGATTTCTTGAATTTGAAGTAACTATTAATAGAATTTAAAACAAATACTTCTTTAAAGAATTGTAAGATCTTTATTAGGATTTTAATATCGATTAATTTCTTATTTAAGAATATTATATCGATATTTATATTATCAATTTCTAGGTCCTTTTCCGTTGCTTTGGCAAGAAAGGTTTACAATGTAAAGTATTTTGCAACTTCTACAAATGTTTTTGTAAAATCGATTCCATACTTTTGCAAGAATCCTTTAACCATTAATTTGGCTTTTTTTCTTTCTAATTTGCTATTTTGATTAAGCTTGTTTTATAAAACCTATTTAAATTTTAAAAGTTTTTTCTTTTTTGAAAAAAATCCATTAATCACTTTAAAAATGTTATTGTTTTTCAAATTAATTAATTTTGTTTTGATTGCTTTTATCTATACTTTAAAGTTCGAATTTAAAGCGTCCTCTAGATCGATAATTTTAATATTGGTATTTGTATATGGATGTATTATATTAAAGTCTTTTGTAAAGTATTATACCTTCTTTTTATTCTCTACAACTTTTTTGGTTTTAGCTTGAACTTGCAAGCCGCGAGCTATAGTTATTATAAAAAAAGCTTTTTTTAAGCGAGAATTCTATATAGAATCGTTTCTATTTGAATTTATAAAGAGATTTAACTTTTTATTTTTATAGTCTAAACTTATAAGGACTTTTGATTGTTTTGATTTAATATCTAAACTTATAAAAGCTTTTGATTATTTTATATTAATATTTAAATTCATAAAAACTTTTGTTTATTTTGTATTAATACAAATCCTTTTTTGATTTCGTTAACTTTTTGTAAAGTGATTTCCCATTTGATTCGCTTTCTCTTTTAATCTTATTGAAGTTTCTTTATGATTTAATATACTTAAATCGTTTTTTAATAGGAATCTATATTTATCAAAATCAATATTTATCGTTTTTATTGTTTTTAGGGTAAAAAGATTAAAAAGTTTATAAATTTGGTTTCTTTTTATACCAATAAAAAGATATTCTTTCTTCAATACTTTTGATTTAAACTTCTTTATAGTTTGCTTTAATTGTTGAGGATTGTAAACAAATGTTATATATTCGAATACTTTTAATTTTTGTAAATCTGGTTAATAATTATTGTAGGCTTTAAAAGACATTGTAGCTTTCGAAAGCGTTTTAGCTTTTTCAAAAAATAATGTTTTTGTAGAAGATCGATTCTTCAAATAAATAGTATACAATATTGTAATTTTTTATTGAATTGAAAGCATTCTTAACTCTATTAAAAGACTTTTTGATATAGTATTTATATCCTATATTTTCTTTTCAACGATATTGTTTATAGCGTACTTTTTTGAAGGAAAAAGCTCAAATTGTATATTTCTTTTCGAAATCTTCATTTGAAAAGCGATTCCAAATTTACTTTTATTGTTATCGATATGTATTATAACGATTTTGCCATTAGATTTTGTTTTGATTAATTTGAATAAATCCAAAAGTATTGGTACAATTGTAACCGTGGATTTATTAGGAGTATATTTGATCTATATAAGCTTTGTAGCGTTATTTACAATTATTATAAAGTATTTGTTGTTTAAAGAGAATATCTTTTAAATTCCAAAAAGATTACAATAAAGATAATATAAAATTGTAAACATTTTAACAATTATATATTTATTGAAATGCTTTTTTATTTTTTCTGTTAAACAAAGTAAATATATCGATTTTCCTATCGATTTTCGTTTTTTTGATAATTTTAAGTTTATATACGTTTTTGAAAGCTTTCAAAGTTGATTATAATTGAAATAACCAAACTGATAATGTATTAGATCGAATATAAACTTGTAAAGATCAATATTATCTATAGCAATAAGCTTTTCAAATGTAAAATTGACAAATTGTAATACAAAATCTTATACAATATAATAGCCAAATGCTTTCTTTGCTGCAAATTTCAATTAGCCAAACTTTCAACAAAACATTGATTCTTTTTCGAAAATTATTTTGCATTCATTTTTGATAAGAAAATTAATAGAAATCAATTATATTGTCCTAAATTTCTTTATATACTATACATCGAAAAACGTAAATTTGCTAATTTGTATATTTCCGTATATTATATTTAAAACAAATAATTTATTTGCAATTCGAACTTTTTGTAGTATAGGTTATTTTGTAATATTATTTAAAGCTTTAAACTAATTAATAAAATAATGAAAAGCTTTTAAATCGAGTATTTATTTTAAATCGTTATTATTTGCTTGAAAAAAAACATTAAAATAATAAGAAAAAGTATAATTATTATCTAATACTATACTTGCTTTTGCTTTTTCAAAACCAGAATCTTTGCTATTTGCGAAAGCTTTATAAGCACGTTTTTTATTCTTTTTAAATATACAATATTTCTTTTTGAAATATCTATACTTCTTACAATAATAGTATTAAACCTTTCCAACTCGAAATAATTCATTTCGATTATATAATCCTTTTGATTCTTTTCTATAATTATCTTTTCCGCCGCGATTGTTTCATTTTCTTTTATTTAAGGATTTTATAGCAAATGCAATAGTTTTAATTGGTCTCTTAACTTTTTGAAAAAGTGTTACAATCTTTTTCAAAATACTATTTATTAAACTAATATAAATATGAATTGTTGTTTACACTTCGAAAATAGATATATATATTAAAAATATGTTTTTTATTATATTTTTTGTAATTAGCTTGGGATTACCGAAAAATGCTTTCTAATATGCTCGTAGTTTTTAAAGGAACATTCGAATAGTTTTGTTTTTATAATCAAATTCCTTTTTAAAAAACAATCTTTTTATACTTATTATAAAAAATAGATCGAAAGTTCGATTATATACCGATAACGTTTTTCATATACTAATAGGGTTATCGCAATCTTAATTGTTTTCAATTATATTGCAATAAATATTTGTTAATCTTACTGTTATAATTAATATAGTCCGTTTTATTCTTTTATTGTAATTTTTGAGTATTATATCAAATTTCTTTTTCGAAGCAAATAATGATTTTTATAGATTTGCTTCTATCGTTTTTTAACGAAATCTTGTAGCTTTTTTTGTTAAAAGTTCTTCAAAAACAAATCGTTTTTCGATTTCAAATACAATGCTTTTGCAATTAGTTTATACAAAAGCATTTATATAGTAACTTTTGTAATCGACTCAGTTATTATCGATGAAGGTGATAATAGAGCTTCATTTGGTTATAAAAAAAGTAAAAGAAGTAGATATGTTTGCGTTGAGAAGAGGTTGATAAAAAATAAGGTTTTTGATGAAAATTTTGATGATAAAAATGATGAAAATGATGAAAATGTAATTTTTCCGGCGGAAATGGGTGGAAAAGCGATCGTTTTCTTCGGAAAAGACGTATATTATCGTTTCAATCAATAAGATGATAATCAAGTTGCTTTAATGAATGTGCAACACAGGGTTATAACCTATTGTAGTGGTAAAGTGTATATATTGTCTAATATGCTAGAAGTGGCATATGTGTTCTACTGAGTATATGAGGTGGAGACACCTAACTAGGTATAGCGCTACACGTGATTACAACAATAATATCAACTCAACATCCATAATATAAACTATCCTTTTCTAATAAAGAGACGAGATATTTCTACTTTACTCTAATCACTCTAATCACTCTTATTAATCTTATTAATCTTTAGCTCTTAGCTCTAACCCTAACCCTAACCTAGCCCTAACCTAGCCCTAACCCTAACCTATCTACCTATTATGCCCAAACCCATTAAAACCATTATAATCCCATCTCTTACCATCTCTTCTTCAAACCTATTCTATTACAATACACTTCCCTTCTACTTCCTTCCACTCTCTTTTCATTCCCATTTATTCTATTTCCACTCCCCTTTAAACAAACCAATAAACAATTCGAGTATCTTCTAAACTGCGGAAAATGAACGCCAAATGTAATCCATGCACTTTATTATAAACATCAATTATATCTTCCAAATTTATAAATATTAATAATAATAAAAACGTGTAACACGTTTAATCAACAATTATAATGTTTAAAAATGTAGAATTTGATCCTATTGATATAGAAACACTTCGTTTAAACGCTTCTTTAATCGCAAAAAAAAGGATTACTTTTATTGTAGTAGTAAAGTGTATATTGTTTAATATGCTAGAAATGGCATATATATTCTATTGAATATATAAGATGAAAACATTTAATTAAATATAGCGCTATATATAATTACAATAGCCCCTTTATAATTGAATTCGACCATTAGAATCATATAAAGAAAAAGCTTTTTAAAAAGCGTTTTTAAAAACTTTTTAAAATGCTTTTTGATATTAATGATCTTATATCTTTCAAACCTTTATATAAGCTTAAAATGCATTTTGATTGGTTTATTCCAAACCCAAAAATCTGTATAATTAAATATTCTATAAAAACAATCATTTTTTTTATTATTTTCGATTTCTTAGCGTTGTATATATATCTCAAAGCTTTATTAATTTTTGCAATAATAATCTATTATTGTTGCAATATTTATATCTCTTTTTAAAAGTTTAACATTTTACAATTATATTATATCGCGATATAAAAGTTCTCTTAACGCTTTTCGAAATCAAAACCAAGTCTTTTACTATAAATCAAAAATTCAGGGTAAATCAATTGTTTTGTTAAAATATTAACTCTTTGTTTAAAGCTAGGAATCTATACTATTTGTAATCTTTTGTTTTCGATTATATCTTTTTGTATAAAATGTTATCGTAT
This sequence comes from Monilinia aucupariae, assembly GCA_002162555.1. Classification (NCBI taxonomy): domain Eukaryota; kingdom Fungi; phylum Ascomycota; class Leotiomycetes; order Helotiales; family Sclerotiniaceae; genus Monilinia; species Monilinia aucupariae. Next base: position 148,463 of record NGKF01000041.1, on the reverse strand, counting down.
ACCAATATATTTAGCTTTGCTATAGAATTTGTTTTTTTGTATTTAATTAATATCGCTTTTGTTGTTGTAATATAGTGTAGATATAAATGACTTTAAAGAGGTTTGTTTTTTTAAATCGATAGTTAGTTTTTCGAACTATGCAACCTTTTTTGCATCTTTATTTGTGGCTATAATCTTAACTTCCATTGTACAAAATGCTGTAGATTTTTGCTTATTTAAAGATTATATTATTATGTTTTTATATTAAATAACAATTATTTTTTGTATCAATTTTCGATTCGCTTTTGAGTTCTATATAATATTTGTAAAAATATCGTAGAAATGTAGTAAATATTGCAATCAATTCGAATAAATTGTATTAATATCGATTATACTATCGAAGAATTTGTTGGAAGAACTATGAACTCAAAGGAAGGACTTCGGTTACGTATACATGGATGGAGTTGCTTTTCATGTATTTGTAATTTAGTATAGTAAAAACGGCTTGAAGGTTGTAAAACTATGGTACAAATAAATCTATTTATATTCCTCTTTTTCATTAATATCGATGTACTAATAGTACGATCTTATAATTACGTAATCTTTGATTATATAATCCCAGTTATTTATCTCCTATATTCGATCATCGATGATTATATAACCTACGGTTATATAATCCTCGATTATATGATCCATATTTCGATATTGGCAACTCTCTAAAAGAATAATTGGATTATGTTTATGATAACAACTTTCAAAAAGAAACAAAACAAATAACTCTTTAAAAATCACTTTTCTTTTTGTAAAGAAATCTCCTTTTTCTTTATCTCTCTTTTCACTCATTTCGTTACTTTAATATTGATTATATTGTTATCGACGAGATCCTTCAAAACTTGATATATTTTTGATTTGATTATAGCATCTATTGGGTTTGATTCTCTATTGATCCATTTGATCTTTACAATCTCCCTATATTCATACGATTATCGAAATGCTATTATATCGATTATCAATCTTTTTTCCTATATTGTTTCGAGTTTCGTAAAGCATTGATAAAGTGATTTGGAATTTATATAAATTGTAAATAGAATTTTTTGATTAGTAAAGATTTTATTGATAGTACTCTTAATTGTAATATTAATATCGAACTTTAATAATATTATATATAACTCCAATGCTAATACACTTTTTGTAACTCTTTTGTATTTGACCAAAAACCAATGAATTAGATTTGCTTTATTGTATTTATTCATTAGTATAATAATATATTCGATCTATAAAAAAAAATCTTTATTATTAGCGAAGAACGTATCGATAAATATTATTAACTTCAACGAATTCGGATTTAATGTTATATATCTCAAACCTTTTATTTTGTTATCCATTTGTTATTGAATATGTTTATTAAAAAGATCCGCATTATCTTTATTCGGATTAATCATTTAAACAACAAAAGATAAATCGAAAGATGCTTCGGATTGACTTATAATAACAATATATACTTCTTATACATATTACATAATATATTGATTTTTTAAAGCAACAGCTTTTCTAAATTTTCTTTGTATTCCGGGTATATCCTTTAGTTAAATCTAAACTAATTGAAGATTTTGATATTGTTTTTCTTGATTAAAATAAATACTTCCGTTCTTATTAAATATAATTATATTATCGTTAAATTTAAATAGATTATTAATAATAAGTTCCTTTTTATCCTTAACTATAAATCTTGCTTTTTGAAGTTGATTTTGTTCTCGAATAATGAATTGTTTATTGCAAACGATAAATATATTATTTGTTTGAAATTCAACAATAGCAAATATTGAATCCTTTATTATTGTATACAATAAGTATAGATTATATATTGATTAAATCATTTCGAAAGCATTAATATAATGTTTATAGTAAATACTAAATCAATAATTTCTAGCTTCCGGAATATCATAAAGAAGTTATATTACTCGAAATAGGAATCCTTTCAATACATTCAATTCGATTGATAATCGAATATAGAATTTACAAATCAAATCCGAAATCGATTATATATATGCTTATATAATATCCCGAATGAACATTTTGATATTCTTGTTCTGAATATAAAAAATAGCTATAACGCTAAAAATAATTCGTTGATTAACTTATTGAATAATAAATGATTAAATTAATACTGTATTCTTATTCTAATCTTTGAAAGTTTAAATAACTAATTGTGATTTGTAGAAAGCTTAATTAATACCTTCATTTTTCATTTCATTAACAAATTTGGAATTGAAGACTTTTATTCCAAATGGAATAGAATTAAAACAAACCAATTCGAATACATTATTTTCCATTAATTCATTAATCTTTTTTTACTATAATTTGATAAAGAAAATTGGATTATATATTGAAAAGAATAATTTATTCATAATATAGTTTTTCGATATCGAGAATGATATTGTATTAGTAATACTTCGGGTTTGTTTTATTAATGGAATTATTATTTATAGTTCTGTATAATAGAATAATTTAATTACTATAGATTTGAATTGTTTGGATCTATTAAATATTTTAATCGTGTATATTTCGTTTTTAATCGAAATAAGTTTGTATAATCTAGTTTATTTATCAGTACTATAGTGGCCTTTTCTTTATACTAATATATCGGAGTTTAATAAAAGATTATATACTAAAGTAGTATTAGGTTTATTTTGTACTTTCAAAGCTTTGAAAACTTGTCGTTAAGTATATATCTTTATAATTTCCGTTATTGCTTTTTTAAATACTAACGATCGTTATGTAATAATAGATATTAAATTAAAATCAATTATTTTTGGATATATGCCGAATATTAAGAATATGAGTATTAATTCGTCAAATTCTATAGTATTGTTAATTGCTTTTACAACTATTTGTAATCCCATATTCTTTGTAAGACCAAATCCTTGTATTTCTGTATATATAATATTGTAAACTTGTTGAAATAAAAAATAATATCGTTTAATTATTCCAACTAATTAATATGCTTCGATCGGAATTGCCTTTGTAGTAATAACTAATATTGTTGTATTGCTAGTAAATTCCCTACTAATAAAATTATTGTTAATATCGTAGACGATTTGATTTGAAGGTCCTATATATGTATTTATTCAATATTGTTTCAATTTGTTCTATATATACTTCGAAATCATTTCGATTATCCATTGTATTGTTTGGAATCGTATTGCTTTGTTGATGATATAAAGGATCGATTTCGAATCAATATATATAATGTTAATAATAATGGATTAATTAAATCGGATATTGTTGCAAAGATTAAATTTGAATCTATCGAATGATTTTTTATATTTTTGATAATATTTATAAAATTTTATTAATTTATTAATATTCTTTTATAAAATATTATTATATTTTGCTTGTTGTAATACTTAATAAAATCTATATGCTGCAAAATGGCCGAATCTTCGATAAAGTTTTCGAAGTTTTGTTTTTGTAAAGTAGCATTCATTAATATTAATCGATTCTTAAATGAATTGTTGAATATCGATATATTATAATAATATAAAGTATTTATATTTTCTAACCATTAGAAAGTTTTTTATTAATAATACAAATGTATCGATAATATTGTTGTAATACACTTTAAATCGATCTATATCGATGATTAAAAGTAAGAAGGGTATTTCGGAATAGAAAATATGAAATTGTATGTTTCCTATTAACAATTCGATTTTGATGGATCCGATGGAATTTGCCGCACCTATTCCGAAAACAACCTTTGCAATTCTTATTATCGCTTTGTTGAATGGGATATCTTCGACAAATGATTTAAATGTTTAGTATTAACCATATTCGATTATAGATTATTGTATAACGCTTATATCAATTATTATTCTCTGGAACTTTGTATTATTGTATTTATACAATGGTTTTTGTTTTAATATTTCCAGCTCTATAATTGCATATACCATGGATTTGTTAAACAAGTTTATTATAATCTTTTCGTTATTAATAAAACTAAAAAAGTTAGCTTAGATTTGTATATCTTCTTTATATTCTTTTTCCTTTTCTTTAGTAATATATTATTCTGTATCTAGATATTGTTTCAAAAGAAATATATTTTATTCTTTGGTATTTGTATCCTTATAATGATTATTGAGACATTCTCTTTTTTTTTTAAAAATAAACGTTTTGTATATTTAATTAAATATAGTATCCAATCTTTTGAACTTTTTTCGATATTTTTAATAAGCTTATTTCTTTTTTTCCTTTGTATATTTATTAGATCAATATTTTATCTTTTTATAGATATAGTACAATTTATCCTTTTATTGTAATTTGAAAAATGTTTTCGCAAATGTTTTTATGAAGTAACAATTAAATTTATACAATAAATTGTTATTCTTTAAACCATAATATTTGCGATTAATATAAAATTGTTCTTAAGGTTAAGGTTTATTATCCTATATATTAATTATAACCCGAATACTTTTTTAAAATACTATAAAATCAATACCAGGGGTATAAAATATGTTTCGGTATACTTCGATATCTTAATAAATAATGACAATCTTGATAATAAGGTACTTATCGTTTTGCAATAATGGTAATAAACCTTTAAATAATATTTTTAGATTCTTTATTATATTCTAGAAATTTTCCAATATAAAAAGATTTGAATGTTTATTAATATATTGGCAGAGTCGAATAGCCTTTTATTGGTTGATGATACATTGTCAATATTGAGGTTTTTCGAAGTTTTGTTTTATTATTTCTTAAAATTCCATTATTGTTTTATATTCTTCAATTTTAATATTATTGTAATAGAAATCTTTAATATCGCTTGTTAGTATGAAATCAAATGCTTTATTGAAGTATAAATCCGGAATGCTATTCTTGAAACATTTATAGATGAAAATGCGATACTTATAATCAAAAGCATTATTTCCATCAAAGTATTTCTTTTCTTTATTGTAGGTTTTCTTTAATTATATCATTTTCTATTTGTAATCCTTTTTGTATAACTTTTCTTTTAATTTTGAATTGGATTTGTTTTTTTTAACCTTTTATTTTTGTTTTTTGTGTTTTGGTTATAATACCCTTTTCTTTTTTGTATGTTTCTTCGATATGCATTTCGAAGGGTTAAAACAATTGGATTCGGAATTAAAATCGAAAGAATTGGAATTGTTAAAATTGTTAAGATTAAATGTTATTCTTTATTCCGTTTTTCGTATATTGCTTTTATTCAATGATCGAGATAGTATTGATTCTAATGAATCATTTTTATATTTGTTATTTTGAATCTCGATAAATAGATTATTATTGTTGTTCTTATAATATTGGTCTTGAATATCATTTGTATTATATTGTTTGTTTTTGTTGATTAGTATATCAAGGAGTTTGTTGTATATCGTTTTGCTTTTCGGTTTTTTTATTGGTAATCTAGGGAATAGAAATGATATTTGTTCATTAATTAATAATATTAATGAATAGAATGTTTTGGAAGGTTTTGAAAGGGGCAAAATTAATAATGGATCTTCTTTTTCTTTTCTCTTTTTTAAATATTGTTCTTTTGTTTTCTTTTTCTTAACTTTCTTTGATAATGAACAATCTACATCCTTTTTAACCATAGCTTTTATTTTATAAAGTTGTTGAAGAATAGAGGATGATTTAAAATGAATATTAACGTTATAACAATATGCGATTTTATTATTTGTTTATTTGTAATACTTAATTGCTTATAAAGCAACAAATAATATTATCTATACTTTGATTTTATCATTCGTTTTTGGATTTATTTATACTCCGCATTTGTTTAATTCTTTTTGTAATCGATGTAAAAGGTTTTCGCCGATATTTGCGAATTGAAATAATGAAAATCCTGCAAATAATGCTTTGTAATTTTCGAATATATTTTCATTTAACAAATCTGTTTGTTATTGATAAAAGTAATATTTATATTTAATGAATGCGCGGATATTATTAAATATTAATTTATCGATCATAATCTTTTCTTTGTAAAATTCTTATTATTCGACGAATAATTGATTATTGATTTCGTTATGAATTGTTAATTCTTTTGGTAATACAAATCCATTTTTCGAAAAGAATAAACGAAATGTATCGTTTACACTTTCTAGCAATACTTTTTTCATTTCCATATTGTTTATATTGTATTTGTAAAGATATATAAACATTGTAGTGTAAAAGTATAAAAATGCAAATAAATAATAAAGTAAATGTAAAAAAGTAGTTCTATTGTATAAAGGAATTGTAGGGTAAATATAAAGTAGTTAAGTATAGAGTGGTTTTTGGTAATAATTTTCGATTTCAAGTTTTAAGGTTAACGATCGATTGTTTCGAATAGAATTTGGTTTACAAATAGAGTCGATAATGCTGAATCAGAATGTATTATCAAAAATGAAATACAATCGTAAGTTATATATAGATATTATATTAAAGTTTGTATCTTCGAACTTGGGTATTAAGTAAAATTATAGTAAAGCTAAATGATCTATATATTAAAGATATTGTACTAGTATTGTTGTATTAATATATTGTAGTAGAATATAGAATAAAAAAATACGGGGTAAAAAGTATAAAATAAAGAATTGTATGATTTTGCTTAGCTTAAACTAATATCGTAGGAGTTGTTAAAAGTGCGATGCTTTAATCGTTAAATCCTAAAAGTATAAATAATATCATTATAATTAACACATAGAAATCGAGTAATTTATTGAATGTGCAATGTAATCGATTGATAAATTGTGATTTCTATGCTTATATATACAAAAGCAATTGCTAATGCAAAAAAGCTTATGCTTTTTCAAAGTTAATCTTTTGAATTCGAAATTTTTGTTCTTTAATTTGTGAATTTATATTAATTAATATTGAAAGAACTATAAATTTAAAGAAAGGATTTCGATTACGTATATATGAATAAAATTGCTTTTCATATATTTGTAATTTAGTATAATAAAAACGGCTCGAAGATTGTAAGATTATGATATAAATAAATCTATTTATATTCCTTTCTTCTATTAATGCTGATACACTAATAATACGGTCCCATGATCACATAACCTTCGGTCACATGATCCCAGTTACCTATCTCCTATGTCCGACCATCGGTGGTCACGTGACCTGCGGTCACATGATCCCCGATCACATGATCCATATTCCGACAGAATTCCAGAAAATGATTTGCAAGGATTAAATACTTTCTTTCAAAAGTGTACATTACTTTTGCGAGTTAATCAATTGGAAACGCGAAATCGCTTTTTGTTTCGTTTATCAAATAAATCTTTAATCCAATAATTTGTAAATATAAAACTTTATCGCTTTTGTTAAGTAGTTTTATTATTATAATTGGTTTTAGTATAGTACTAATAAAAAGAAAAAGATTCTGAAATATTGAATTGTAAATTTTGAATTGTTCCAAAAGCTTTTTAATATATGCTTTTTAGTATATTTTAAAAGATTTTTAAACTTTGTTTTGTTTGATATGGATTTCTAAAAAGATTTATATCGATCCAAAATCTTTATATTTTTATTTTTGATTTATAATCTTTTTGATTGTATTAATTACGGATTGTGATCCCAAAATTAGCAAATCGTTTATGTAAAATAGAATGTATACTTTTTTTCTAATAAACAAATTGGGATTTATTGATAAAATTTGTAAACCTATATTTTTAAAAAACAATTTAATTACTTGTTATTATACTTTTGGAGTTTATTTCAATCTATAAAATGATTTTTTAAATTTAAAATAGTTGTTAATAGAGTTTAAAGCAAATACTTTTTTAAAGAATTGTAAAATCTTTATTAAGATTTCAATATTAGTTAGTTTTTTATTCAAAAACGCTGTATTAATGTTTATATTATCGATTTCTAAATCCTTTTTCGTTGCTTTAGCAAAAAGAGCTTGTAATGTAGAGTATTTTGTAACTTTTGCAAATGTTTTTGTAAAATCGATTCTATACTTTTGTAAGAATTCTTTAATTACTAATCTAGCTTTTCTTTTTTCTAGTTTACTATTTTGATTAAGCTTATTCTATAGAACTTATTTAGATTTTAAAAGTTTTTTCTCTTTTGAAAAGAATCTATCAATTACTTCAAAAGTATTATTGTTTTTCAAACTAATCAATTTTGTTTTAATTACTTTTATCCATACTTCAAAGTTCGAATTTAAAGCATTTTCCAAATCGATAACTTTAATATTGGTATTTGTATATGGATATATTATATTAAAGTCCTTTATAGAATATTATACCTTTCTTTTATTCTTTACAACTTTTTTGGTTTCAGTTTAAATTTGCAAACTACGAATTGTAGTTATTGTAAAAAAAGTTTTTTTTGAATAAAGATTTTGTATAAAATCGTTTTTGTTTAAATTTATAAGAAAATTTAACTTTTTATCTTTATAATCTAAACTTATAAAGACTTTTGATTGTTTTGATTTAATATTTAAACTTATAAAAGCTTTTAATTGTTCTATATCAATGTTTAAGTTCATAAAAACTTTTACCCGTTTTGTATTAATGTAAATCTTTTTTTGATTTCATTAACCTTTTGTAGATTAATTTTCTATTTGATTCGCTTTCTTTTTCGATTTTATTGAAGTCTTTTTATGATTTAATATATTTGAATTGTTTTTCAATGGGAATCTGTATTTATTAAAATCAATATCTATCGTTTTTATCGTTTTCAAAATAAAAAGATTAAAAAGTTTATAAATTTAGCTTTTTTCTATATTAACGAAAAAATATTTTCTTTTTAACATTTTTGATTTAAACTTTTTTGTAATTTGCTTTGGTTGTTAAGGATTGCAAATAAATACCGCACATCCGAATACTTTTAACTTTTATAAATCTGGTTAACGATTATTGTAAACTTCAAAAGGCGTTATAGCTTTTGAAAACATTCCAGTTTTTCCAAAAAGCAATACTTTTGTAAAAAATCGATTTTTTAAATAAACAATGTGCAACATAGTAATTTCTTATTGAATCGAAAGCATTCTTGATTTTACCAAAAGATTTTTTGATATAGTATTTATATTCTATATTTTCTTTTCAACAATATTGTTTATAACATACTTTCTTGAAAAAAAGGGTTTAAATTATATGCCTTTTTTCGAAATCTCTATTTGAAAGACGGTTTTAAATTTGCCTTTGTCGTTGTCGATACGTATTATAACGATTTTGTTATTAAACTCTATTTCGATCAATTTGAACAAATCCAAAAGTATTAGTATAATTGTAACCGTGGATTTATTAAGAGTATATCTAATCTATATAAGCCTTATAACGTTATCTACAACTACTATAAAGTATTTGTTATCTAAAAAGAATATTTCTTAAATTCTAAAAAGATTATAATAAAGATAATATAAAATTGTAAGTGTTTTAACAATCATATATTTGTTGAAATGCTTTCTTATTCTTTTTACTAAGCAAAATAAATATATTAATCTTTCTATCAATTTTTGTTTTTTTAATAATTTTAAACCTGTATACACTTTTGAAAACTTCCAAAATTAATTATGATTAAAATAACTAAGCCAATAATATGCTAGATTGGATATAGATTTGTAAAAATCAATATTATTTATAACAATAAGTTTTTTAAATGTAAAATTAGCAAATTGTGGTACAAAATCTTGCATAATATAGTAACCAAATGCTTTTTTTACTGCAAATTTCAATTGGCCAAACTTTTAACAAAACGTTGATTTTCTTTTGAAAATTATTTTGCATCCATTTTTGATGAAAAGATTAACAGAAATTAATTGTATTATTCCAAATTTCTTTATATACTATACATCGAAAAATATAAATCTACCAATTTATATATTCCTATATATTGCATTTAAAGCAAATGATTTATTTGTAATTCGAACTTTTTGTAGTATAAGCCATTTTGTAACATTATTTAAAGCTTTAAACTAGCTAATAAAGTAATGAAAAGCTTTTGAATTAAATATCTACTTTAAATTGTTATTATTTGCTTAAAAAGAAATACTAGGATAATGAAAAGAAGTATAATTGTTATTTAATGTTACATTTGTTTTTACCTCCTTAAAACCAAAATCTTCGTTATTTACGAAAGCTTTATAAATACGTTTTTCATCCTTTTTGAATATGCGATACTCCTTTTTAAAATGTTTGTATTTCTTACAATTGTAGCATTAAATCTTTCCGATTCGAGATAACTTATTTCGATTATATAATCCTTTTGATTTTCTTTCACAATTACTTCTACAATCACCTTTTCCACTACAATTATTCCGTTTTCCTTTATTTAAGGATTTCGCAGCAAATGTAACAACTTTAACTAGCTTTTCGATTATTTGAAAAAGCGTTATAATCTCTTCCAATGTTTTCTTAAATATATTAATATAAATGAAAGTCGCTGCTTACGTATTATACGTTGATATACATATCAAAAACGTATTCTTTACTATTTTATCTATTATTGGTTTTTTTACGTTAATAAATGCTTATTGATATAATCTTAATTTTGTAAAAAAAATCCGAATAGTTTCGTTTTTGTAATTAAACTTTTTTTTCAAAAACGATCTTATCATATTTGATACATAAATAATATTAAAAGTTCGATTATAAACCAACAACTTTTTTCAAACGTTAATAGGATCTATATTAACAAAGCCTTCTTTTACTATATTACAATGGAAAGCTATAAGTTCTAAAACTATAATAATTATAACGATACTTTTCCTTTTTATAAAAAAAGTTAATATTTCTTTAAATTCTGCTTTCAAAACAATTATTCTTTGTAATACTACATTTATAATCTTTTAATAATCTTTTGTAACAAATCCATTCGTTACAAACTCCTTTGAAAGCTCGAAAACAAATTGTTTTTTTTTATCAAATACAATATTATAGCAATTTGTATTTGCAAACGTTATTAAGCAAAAATCGTAGTAATCCGTATAATTATTTTCTATAAAGATAATAATAAAACCTTATTTAGTTATAACTACGTTTAACATAATAAAATTGAGGAGGTATTGATAAAAAATAAAGTTTTTGATGAAAATTTCGATGATAAAAATGATAAAAATAATGAAAATGTGATTTTTCCGGCGGAAATGGGTGAAAAAGCGATCGTTTTCTTTGGAAAAGATGTATATTATCGTTTTAATCAATAAAATAATAATCAAATTGCTTTAATGAATATATAACACGGGGTTATAACCTATTGTAGTGGTAAAATGTATATTATCTAATATACTAGAAATGGCATATATGTTCTATTGAGTATGTGAGGTGGAAACACCTAACTAGGTATAGCGCTACACGTGATTACAACAACTTTAACTTTATAAAATTTGAAGATTTTTTTCGAACTTTTATTTTACTTTCTATTGTTTAAAATAGCAATGAAGTTTTTTTGTTTATATTTTATTTTTTTATTGAAATAGTAAAATCGATTATACTATAAACGAATTAATATAAAAAAACTTTAAAATATATTAATAAATTGCGTTTGTAAACGAATTTATAGTATTATTGTAGTAGTAAAATATATATTGTTTAATATGCTAAAAGTAATATATATATTCTATTGAATATATAAGGTGAAAACATTTAACTAGGTATAACGCTATATATAATTATAATAGCCCCTTTATAATCAAATTCGATCATTAGAATTATATAAAAAAAAAGCTTTTTAAAAAGCGTTTTTGAAAGCTTTTTAAAATACTTTTTAACGTTAATAATTTTGTATCTCCTAAACCTCTATATAAGCTCAAAACGCATTTTAATTGATTCATTTTAAACCCAAAAATCTATACAATTGAATACTCTATAAAAATAATCATTTCTTTTATTATTTTCGATTTTTTAGTATTATATATATATCTCAAAACTTTATTAACTTTTACAACAACGATTTATTATCGTTATAATATTTATATCTCTTTTTAAAAGTTTAATATTCTATAATTATATTGTATCGCGATACAAAAGCTTCTTTAATGCTTTTCGAAATCAAGATTAAGCTTTTTATTATAAATCAAAAATCCAAAATAAATCAATTGTTTTGTAAAGATATCAATTCTTTATTTAAAACTAAGAATCTATATTACTTAAAGCTTTTTCTTTTTAATTATATCTTTTTATATAAAATGCTATTGTATATCAATATATTTAACTTTGTTATAAAACTTATTTTTTTATATTCAATTAATATCGCTTTTGTTGTTATAATACAATGTAAATATAAATGGTTTTAAAAAGATTCGTTTTTTTAGATCGATAATTAGCTTTTTAAACTATACAACTTTTTTTGTACTTTTATTTGCGATTATAATCTCAATTTTCATTATACAAAATATTGTAGATTTTTATTTATTTGAAAACTATATTATTGCGCTTTTATATTGAATAACAATTACTTTTTATATCGATTTTCGATTCGCTTTTAAACTCTATATAGCATTTGTAAAAATATTATAGGAATATTGTCACGCTGAGAGCGTAAGGCACGTGAGAAGCACGTGTTTACTGAACATCATGCTCTTACGTATTACTTGGATCTTTCGGTAGTAGGTGCACGGGCACACTAAATTATACGTACGCTAAAGTGCTTGAGCACATTAAAGCATACGTATACAAAAGTGTACGAGCATACTAACCACTTTCGATCTGCCAGCGCTAAAAGCACCGAAGTATCAACCGAGCTTAGCATATCGACTATTTGAACTTATAACTATTGTTATACAATAACATTATAACTTGTAATATTGTAGATCTTTAAGATTACAAAGTTATACGATGATTATATATGATCACATATAATCATGCGTATATAGTATATAAGGAACAAAGAAATCCTATATTTAAAGAAATAAACAATAATATAATCACTATTTTATACCTATACCTTTATCCCTTTCTAATATCACTTCATTATATATTCGTAGCTATCCTCCGTAATAAATATAACAAATGTTATAATCGATTCGAATAAGTTATATTAATATTAATTATATTATCAAGAAATTCTAGAAAATGATTTGTAAGAATTAAATACTTTTTTTCAAAAGTATATATCACTTTTGCAAATTAATCAATTGAGAATGCAAAATTGCTTTTTGTTTTATTTATTAAATAAATCTTTAATTTAACAATTTGTAAATATAAAGCTTTATTATTTTTATTAAATAATTTTATTATTATAATTAGTTTTAATATAATACTAATAAAAAAAAAGATTCTAAAATATTGAATTATAGATTTTAAACTATTTCAAAAGCTTTTTAATATATACTCTTTAATATATTTTGAAAGATTTTTAAGCTTTATTTCGTTCGATTTGAATTCCTAAAAAAATTTATATCAATTTAAGATTTTTACATTTTTATTTTTGATTTATAATCTTTTTGATTATATTAATTGCAAATTGTAATCTTAATATTAGCAAATCATTTATATAAAATAGAATATATATTTTTTTTTCAATAAACAAATTGAGATTTGTTATTAAAGTTTATAAACTTATACTTTTAAAGAACAATTTAATTATTTATTATTATACTTTTGAAGTTTATTTCAATTTGTAAAATGATTTTTTAAGTTTAAAGTAGCCATTAATAAAGCTTAAAGCAAATACTTCTTTAAAAAATCGTAAAATCTTTATTAGAATTTCAATATTGATTAATTCTTTATTTAAGAATATTATATTAATATTTATATTGTTAATTTTTAAATCCTTTTCTATTGCTTTGATTAAAAAAGCTTATAATATAAAGTATCTTACAATTCTCGTAAATATTTCTATAAAATCGATTTTATACTTTTGCAAAAATCTTTTAATTATTAATCTAGCTTTTCTTCTTTCTAATTTATTATTTTGATTAAGCTTGTTCTATAAAACCTATTTAGATTTCAAAAGTTTTTTCTTTTTCGAAAAAATACTATTAATTATTTCAAAAATGTTATTGTTTTTCAAACTAATCAACTTTGTTTTGATTGTTTTTATTCATATTTTAAAATTCGAATTTGAAACGTTCTTTAAATCGATAGCTTCAATATTGATATTTGTATATAGATATACTATATTAAATTTTTATTATACTTTTTTTTGTTTTTTATAATTTCTTTGATTTTAGTTTGTATTTATAAGTTATAAACTATAACTATTATAAAAAAAGCTTTTTCTAAGCGAGGATTTTATATAGAATTATCTTTATTGAAATTTATAAAGAAACTTAACTTTTTATTGTTAGAATCTAAATTTATAAAAACTTTTAATTATTTTGATTTAATATTTAAATTTATAAAAGTTCTTGATTATTTTATATTAATGTTTAAGTTTATAAAAACTTTTGTTTGTTTTGTATTAATACAAATCCTTTTTTGATTTTGTTAATCTTTTGTAAATTAATTTTCTATTTGATTCGTTTTCTTTTTCAATTTTATCAAAATCTTTTTATAATTTAATATACTTAAATCGATTTTTAATAGGAATTTGTATTTATCAAAGTTAATATTTGTCGTTTTTATTGTTTTTAAAATAAAAAGATTAAAAAGTTTATAAATTTAGCTTTTTTTTATATTAACAAAAAAATATTCTTTTTTTAATACTTTTGATTTAAACTTTTTTATAGTTTGCTTTGATTGTTAAGGATTGTAAAAAAATATTATATATTCGAATATTTTTAGTTTTTGTAAATCTAGTTAATAATTGTTATAAGCTTTAAAAAGCGTTATAATTTTCGAAAACGTTTTAGCTTTTTCAAAAAATAATGTTTTTGTAGAAAACCGATTTTTCAAATAAATAGCATATAGTGTAGTAATTTCTTATTGAATTCAAAGCATTTTTAATTTTATTAAAAGACTTTTTAATATAATATTTATATTTTATATTTTCTTTTTAATAACGTTATTTATAATATACTTTTTTGAAGAAGAAAGTTCAAATTATATACTTTTTTTTGAAATCTCTATTTGGAAATTAATTTCAAACTTTCTTTTGCTGTTATCGATATATATTATAACAATTTTGCTATTAAACTTTGTTTTAATCAATTTAAACAAAACCAAAAGTATTGATATAATTATAGTTGTAGGTTTATTAAAAGTATATTTGATCTATATAAGTTTTGTAGCGTTATTTACGATTATTATAAAGTATTTGTTATTTAAAGAAAATATCTTTTAAATTCCAAAAAGATTATAATAAAGACAATATAAAATTGTAAACGTTTTAATAATTATATATTTATTGAAATGCTTTTATTCTTTTTGTTAAACAAAGTAAATATATTAATCTTTCTATCAACTTTCGTTTTTTTAATAATTTTAAACTTATATACGCTTTTGAAAGCTTTCAAAGTTGATTATAATTAAAATAATCAAGTTAACGATATACTAAATCGAATATAGATTCGTAAAAATTAATATCATTTATAATAGCAAATTTTTCAAATATAAAATTGATAAATTGTAATACAAAATCTTATATAATATAATAGCCAAATATTTTCTTTGCTACAAATTTCAATTAGTTAAACTTTTAACAAAACGTTAATTCTTTTTCAAAAATTATTTTGTATTTATTTTTGATGAAAAAGTTGATAGAAATCAATTATATTGTTTCAAATTTCTCTATATATTATATATCGAAAAGTATAAATCTATCAATTTATATATTTCTATATATTATATTTAAAACAAATAATTTATTTACAATTCGAACTTTTTATAGTATAAATTCTTTTATTATATTATTAAAAGTTTTAAATTGATTAATAAAGTAATAAAAGACTTTTAAATCGAATATCTATTTTGAATTGTTATTATTTGTTTGAAAAGAGATATTAGGATAATAGAAAAAAATATAATTGTTATTTAATATTATATTTGCTTTTGCTTTTTTAGAATTAAAATTTTTGCTATTTCCAAAAACTTTATAACCATATTTTTTATTCTTTTTGAATATATAATACTTTTTTTTAAAATGTTTATACTTTTTATAATTATAGCATTGAATCTTTTTGATTCGAAATAACTTATTTCGATTATATAATCTTTTTGATTTTCCTTTACAATTACTTTTATAATCATTTTTTTTATTACAATTATTTCGTTTTTCTTTATTTAAGGATTTTGTAATAAATATAATAGCTTTAATTGGCTTTTCGATTGTTTAAAAAAACGTTATAATCTTTTTCAATGTTTTTCTCAATATATTAATATGAATAAAAATCGTTGTTTATATATTATACATTGATATATATATTAAAAATATATTTTTTATTATCTTTTTTATTATTGGTTTCTTTATATTAGTAAATGCTTTTTGATATGATTTTAATTTTGTAAAGAAAGTTCAAATAGTTTCATTTTTGTAATTAAACTTTTCTTTCAAAAACAATCTTATTATATTTAATATAGAAATAATATTAAAAGTTTAATCGTAAATTAACAATATTGTTTATATATTAATAGAATTTATATTAATAAAACCCTTTTTTATTATATTACAATAGAAAACTATAAGTTTTAAAGTTATAATAATTATAGCGATACTTCTTCTTTTTATAAAAGAAATTAATATTTTTTCAAATTTTGTTTTCAAAACAATCATTCTTTACGATATTATTTCTTCAATCCTTTGATAATCTTTTGTAACAAATCCATTCGTTACAAACTTTTTTGGAGATTCGAAAACAAATTGTTTTTTTTTGCCAAATATAATATTGTAGCAATTCGTATTTGCAAACGCTATTAAATAAAAGTTTTGATAATTTGTATAATTATTTTTTGTAAAGATAATAATAAAACTCTATTTAATTGTAACAATGCTTAATATAATAACGTGAAAAGGAATGGGTAAAATCGACGTTTTTAATGAAAATCTTGATGATAAAAATGATGAAAATGATGAAAATGTGATTTTTCCGGCGGAAATAAATGGAAAAGCGATCGTTTTCTTTAGAAAAAACGTATATTATCGTTTTAATCAATAAAATGATAATTAAATTACTTTAGTGAATATACAATATAAAGTTATAATCTATTGTAATAATAATAATGTATATTGTTTAATATACTAGAAGTAGTATATGTATTCTATTAAGTATATAAAGTAGAGATACTTAACTAAGTATAGCGCTATATGTAATTACAACAATAATATAAACTAGTCTTTTCTAATAAAGAGACGAGATGTTTCTACTTTATTTTAATTACTCTAATCACTTTTATTAATCTTTAGCTCTTAGCTTTAATCTTAACCTAGCCTTAACCTAGCCCTAATCTAGCCCTAACCCTAACCTATCTATTTATTATGCTCAAACCTATTAAAATCATTATAATCCTATTTTTTACTATCTTTTCTTTAAACTTATTCTATTATACTATATTTTCTTTTTATTCTCTTTTATTCTTTTTCTATTCCTATTTATTCTATTTTCATTCCTTTTTAAACAAACTAATAAACAATTCAAATATTTTTTAAATTGCAAAAAATAAACATCAAATATAATCTATATATTTTATTATAAATATCAATTATATCTTCAAAATTTATAAATATCAATAATAATATAAACATAGAATATATTTAATCAATAATTATAATATTTAAGAATATAGAATTTGATTTTATTGATGTAGAAACATTTTATTTAAACGCTTCTTTAATCGCAAAAAAAAAGAATTACTATAACTTTATAAAATTTAAAGATTTTTTTCGAACTTTTATTTTACTTTCTATTATTTAAAATAATAGTGAAGTTTTTTTGTTTATACTTTATTTTTTTACTAAAATAGTAAAATCGATTATACTATAAACGAATCAATATAAAAAAACTTCAAAATATATTAATAAATTACGTTTACTAACGAATTTGTAGTATAAAACAATATTTTACGAAATCTATCTTTTTTGAGAATACGAATATATATAACCCTTTATTTGGAATTAAAGATTAAAAACTATTGAAAGAATATAGAATTTATTAAAGAATATAAATTTACAAGTTTTATATTAAAAGATCGTTTTCAAAAGCTTTAAATAAAGTTCTAAATCAATAGATATATGCGTTACTTACGATTAATACGATTAATATACACATTTTCGATTTTACGCCGATGTAATACATTTCAATGTCGATAAATACGCATAACGATACTTTGCGAGATTTGTAAAGTATTATCGTTTACGAAAAGCATACGAAGTATACTCTTTCAATCAATATAATATGAGACTGCAGAATGACTCCGACCATTCGGACCTAACACCCTCACGTGACCTCGCCTCTTATAAGGAGTATTTATATTCCTTTTATATTGTATTTTAGATTACTATATTATATTTTGTTTATTAAGTTTTATTTTTTTTACCACTTCTTTTTTTGATTATATATATATTCATTATAATCTAGATCATCCTGATTATCCTTCCCTTCTTTATCGTTCATAACCGTTTTAGTTAACTTTAACCCTTACTCCTCTTTTGTTATATTGCTTTTTTTTAGAAAACCATTCTTTTTATTGTTTTTAATTGTTATTTCCATCCTTCACTTTTTTCTTTTTTATATTGATAATCTATATAAAGATAAAGGTTTATCCAAAGTTAATTATTTATAAGAGTAATATACAACCTTGAGTTTTTTTCGATATATCAGAATACTTTATAAGGAATCCAAAGTATCGGAAAAGTTAATGAAGAAATTATAAATGAAAATAATACAGAATTGTATTTTTCAATAAAGATAAAAAAGGAACAAAAACGATAGAATAGATTATACCTCGAAAAGAAAAAATTTAAATCGTAAACAATTATATTTTTGTTTGATATTGATCATTTAAATGTAACAACGATAAAGATAAAATTTGATAGTGTTTATATTATAAATCGAACAATAATACAAAATAATTGTAAGATTAACAATTATTATTAAAAATAATAGTTTTTTTTATTTAGCGATTTGATTTATAAATCGTATGCTAAATTTATTTTACAATTTACAACCCGAAAAATTCAATATATATTATCTATATAGTCTTTATTGTTAATATTGAAAAGCTATTCAATGGTTTTGCATTTTTAAATTTGAAAGTTATATTGGAGAAGGAAAAATATAATCTACTAGAACTTTAAATAATTATTAAATCAGTTTGGTTATATTTTGATTTGATTAAATATTTGTAATTAGAACGTTAAGGATTAATATATAAAATAAATGAACTTTGTAAAACAATAAACAATAATGAATTTCGGCGTAATCATAAAAATTTTATTTTAGGTTTGGGTATAGCAAATACTAAACTTTCGGAAAGGATTTAAATATATTTTAATTATTTATTTAATTGATTTAACGTTGTTTTGATTAACTTATATAAGCCAAATTGCAACGATCAATATACTACATTTCAACATCGATAAATACGCACAATAATACTTTGCGAATTCGTAAAGTTTCAATATTAAAGTGAATGGGGATTTTATTGCTATCAAAATCTTTCATTTATTATCAAAGATTTGTTTTCTTTTTGTTTATATTATTCTTATTATTCCTTATTACAAAGAATAGCTACGAATATATAAGAGGATATCTGAAAGGGATAAAGGTATAGGTATAAAACAGTGATTGTATTGTTGTCTGTCCCTATAATACAAGATCCATCCGTTCCTAATATACCTATATTCACGTGATTCCACGTGAT
>NGKF01000041.1:111427-128349 GCA_002162555.1 Monilinia aucupariae | reverse complement strand
GGATCACAGTGTTCTACAAACACGTGATTATCACGTGCCTCATGCTCTTAGCGTGACATTCCTTTATTATTTTATTTATGTTACCGAAAAATTTACATTTTAATTACATTATATTTACATTTTATATAATTCAATTGTTTAAATTACAATATTTCGTTAATCAATTATATTTTCCAAATTTACTAATAGTTTTAATGCATTTGCATTCAATATAATGGCTTTTAAAGATTCTAAAATCGAAAAAATTAATAAATTTATTAATAATAAACAATCTGGTTTTTTTAATAAATCGAAGTTTTGTAAAGACAAACGTTATAATGCTAAAGACAAACAATTTGCAAAAGCAAAACTTGAAATCATTGTTTTTTTTAAAATTAAATCTAATTTTAAAGAAGATTTTAAGTAAAATGAGGATGTTTTTATACTTAACAAAAATAATATCAAAAAGCTTATCAAAGTTTTTGTAAAGTTTAACAAAAGAAATCTACTATTTGTGGAAAAAGAAGGAATATTATGGTTCGATAGTATCAATGTAATGGAGTAATACAAGGCTATAGAGAATCTTAAACAAAAGTATAATATAATTAAAAAAAAGTTTTATTATCAAATTTTTAAGCAAATAAAATATAATTTTCGATTTAATATAAAAGTTATAAATGAATACAAATCATCTGGTTGGAATTAGAAAAAGATTTTTAAATTTGCTTTTTTAACAGAGTATATTATATAAAACATTTTTCGATTAAAATATAATTAAAACTATTTGTAAACTTTAATATTTAAATATAGCGTAAAAAAAAAGTATAACCTTAAAGATATATTAATCTATAGTTAAAACTATAATCTCATTACAATTCGACTTATAGCGAAAAAGAAGATTACTATTAAAACCGTCGCTTTTTTATTTTTGGAAAGTTTAAATATTCGATTAAGATTAAGGTTCGTTAATAAGATTAATAATTTATTAAAAAAACGTTACATTTTGATTTAAACTTTAATCTATATAATTTATATAAAGTATACGGATCTATTAAACTATAATAAAGATTTTGAAAAGAAAGCTCGATTAAAAAAAATTAATATTGAGATAGTTAATATTATTATAAAAGTTATAAAAAAACTTAAAAAAAAGAAATCTATATTTTCCAAGGATTATAATGATAAGATAAGTTCGTTAACCAAAATATTTAAGATATTTATTGCTAAAAGTATTATATTTTTAATTAAATTTGTTATTGCGGGAAAATCTATAACTTTTTTCAATTTTGTTAAGGTTTTCGATAGTAATAAAATAGCAGAAATTAATATAATTTATAACAAATCTTATTTCTATTATTAAAATATATAGCTTGAAAATAAAAGCTATATTATAAAGAAAAATTATCTAGTTTTCAAAAAGCATTGTATAAAAGAATAAATTATCTTCAATAGATTCGATATTATATATTAAAAGAAGAATCAAAATTAAATAGAATTATTTTAAATCTTTTATAATAAGAATATGGGTTCTTTGGTATATTTTGTATCAATCAATGTAAAAATAAATGAGTAGAATAAAAAGAATAATTTAAATTCAAAATCGATTAAATATATTAATATTATTGAGATCGTTGATAATGATGTTTATTTCTTTAACAATATTAATTCGATTTTATTTTTTATTTTTCGCTCAAATAACTTTATCCTAAAATATATTAATATTATTATTTAGTTTAAACTTATTATATTACAATTTGAACAATATATTAGCAAAAATAAAACAGAAAAGGTTATTTTCATTTTAAAACAAAAATCCGAAAATATGGTTTTAAAATTTGCTGTTTTTATTTTTATAAAAATTTAAACGATTAGCTTTTTTTTATTCAATACTCTAGACTTTACAATAAGTAATATGTTTTCGAATGGTTAAAACTTTATAAAAATAAATTCGTCGATTATTATTAAGAAAATTATCTTTAAAAAGCTAAAAAAAAAATTTATCCCTTCGGTTATAACCAATGGTTATAGTACAATTGAACAAACTAAACATTTAATCTTTGGGATTGAAGTTTCCATTCCTATCGACTTCCTACTTAAAACAATATTTAAACTTTGAAAAAGATAATTGATTAAGATTAATAATCTATTAAAATCTAAAACATTAATACCAAAACTTTTCAAAACTATTAATAATATATCATCTACCACTTTAGAATCCTATACTGCTATGGTTTAAAATCGAAAATCTATTAAAGCACAAATTAATTATTGTAATATATTTGAATACAACCCCCTAGCACAAATAAATGCAATTTCTATTGTTTTACTAAACTACCAAAAAAAAATGTATAATTAAATTATATACATTTCGAAAACAAATCGAGATCGTAAAAAGTTATTGATGATTAAGATTTTATTGAATAATCAAAGTCTAATCGAAATTATCCTTAATAATGATTTTATTATCAACATAATGAATAATAAATTATATATAGCTTTGAATCTTTTGATAAGCCTAATGAATATAAATATTATTAATATAAACATGATTAAATCGAAATTTATAAACATTTGTAAGAATATTAAAATCTTTTTCAATAGAATTATAAATATAATTAATATTTATATAATGAAAAATGCTTGAAATAAGCTTTTATTAAATATACCATAGTTTATTGCTAACAAAGTTATATTTAATTACTAGCATAATTTACAATATATTACAATTATTAATAACAATGATAAACATTATGCAAATGTTTAATATAGTGGGTAAACGTTGCAAATAGTTTACGATAAATATTTCTTCGATATTAATAAAAAAAATTAAATTCTAGTATATTCAGTGGGTAATATATTAATAATTTTATATTAAATCTTTTTCGAGAAATAAAATTTTTAGAGAAACAAATAATATTTGATAAATGTTATAAATTGTTAAACCTAAAACTTTAAGAATAATTAAAAAAAATGTTAATCTATTTGAAACTAATTGAAAATTATATTCTATTTCCAAATCCATAAGATTTATATACTAATGAACCAGAATATATTGGATATTTGATTGTTTTTGAAGATAATGATAAATCTATTTATAAATATTATCGAATTATTATACAATCTATATATCCAATAATTGAAGCATTGGTAAAGGATTTCCGAAAAGATCTTCTATTTCTTATCAATACTTTATACAAAAACAAAACCAACAAAATTTAATTATTTAATGTTCTCATAAATATAAATAAAGAAAGTTTTGAAAAATTAGCAAATTGGTTTAAATGTTATAGAAAAATGTTCCTTTATCAAGAATCTATTAACAAATAGAAAAAGTATTTAATATTAAAATTTAATAATAAACTTAAAAAATACTAATTAACTTTTGAACATATAAAGAAAATTAAGTATGAAAATATATTTATTGAACAAAAAAGAGATTTATTATTGTTGTATTTTTTAAATCATAAAAATACTTTAATATTTAACTAAACTCATACTAATAAAGTGCAATTTGATATTGTGCTTTCCTAAAAAATCAATATAGTTCCGCATACAATATAGTAAATAATAAGTTTCCCGATTTCAAAAGCTTTAATACAAACAATCTTTAAAATGCTTCAAAACCGCATTAATTAAAAAATATTCAAATATTACAAAAAATTATACAAAAACCTATAGTTTTTGATTAAGAAAAAGACTTTTAATATTTATAGAATCATTAATATTATTATCAAATTGAATAAAATTATAATTCAGGATATTAATCTTTTATTTGATATAAATATTTTTGTTAAAAATTTTGCGAAATATATAATTATTTCTTTAATCGATTTCTTTTCTAATTATAATTAAATTCCTTTAACAAAAAAGAATAAGGATATAATTATATTTTAAACTTTATTTAACTTGTTGTAATAAACAACTTTTCTATAAAGAATAATAAACTCGATAATTTAGTTTTGCAAAATTATTCTAAAAATCTTAAACAATCTTTTGCCAATTATAACATTACCTTTCCTAAATAATATTAAAATCAAAGGTTTATTAAATAATTACAATATAAAAAAAATCGAAAATAGAATTAAACGCTTCATCCTCGAGCACATTCAATCTATAAACAAAACGCTTAAACAATTAAAAAAAACGAATTGTTCAATTAAAGCTAAATTAGAATAGTATATAAATGGAATTCAAATTGTTAATTATGTTTATAGCATTGATAAACAAATTCCTACAAATGCAAAAATCTAAAAGATTATCGATTGGCTTATATTACTTAATAAACATGATATTCGGATATTTCTTAAAGTTTATATTTTCTTTTAGATTTAAATAAAGAATTTCGCCAAAAAAGTAAATCCTTTGTATTGATTGTTAAAGAAAAGTGTAGAGTTTATTTGAACAGAGCTAAAGCAATTTGCTATAGATTCTTTAAAGTATACTTTAACCCATACTTTTGCCTTTATACTTTTGCAATACAATAATTCGAAAAAGATTAATAAAATTATTTGCAATATTAATATTAGTTTTGAAGGATAAAATGCTTATTTGAATCAAATGCTCAATAGAAAAAGAATAATAGTTTGTTTTGAAAATGAAATATGAAATATTATTAAAAGAAATTATAATATAACTAAAAAAGAATATCGTAATATTCTAAAAGCTTTGCAAAAATTTAGATTTAATCCTTACGATATATATTTTATTTTTGAAATTGATGTTAAAGTTTTGGTTGTACAATTTAATTATATTGTTATTGATTTATTTAAAACTTTAATTACAAAATAGATTGTTTAAATTCGATTATTTGATTTTAAGATCCGATATATCAAAAAAGCATTATATACTATTATTAACAAATTATTAAAATAATCTTAAAGTTTTTTTAACTTTTTTAAAAATAAAATAAATATTAATAATTAAATCATTAAAAAGCTTAATAATATTGTAATAATAAATAACTTACGAAACTTTACAAATTCGCAAAATATTACATTATGCAACAAATATTTAAAAAATAATCGAAAAATCGCTTTTTATTTGTTAATTTTACAAAAGCCAACAAATATAACGATATTAGATTTTGAAAAGTTTAAAAAAAGAGTTTTGGGATTTAGTATATAAAATAAATGTTTGTTCAAAAATAAATTAAAGAATGTATTTTATTGATAAATCATCGATAACAAAAATAAATGCCTGGAATTGATCTTTTATTTGTATAATATATATAATTATAAAAGAGTAGAAAGTATATTCAACAAAGTTTATTAACTATATTATTAAACGAATATATTTTAAAAAGTTAAAATGTTTATTAAAATTTGTTTTAATTATTAATTTCGCAAATCAAATCTCAAAAAAAAACCATTACATTCGATTTGGGTTAATATATATTAAGTTAAATATAATCTAGATATCATCTATATGTTTATTAATAATAGCTATAAATACTTAATGATTCTATATAATAATCTTTTTGAATAAATCGAAATAAAATCTTTGTATATTGTTAACTCGAAGAATATCGCATTGTTTCTTTAGAATATTGTTTGTCGATATAGTATATTTGGAAAAGTTGTTGTAAATAAAAAGCCTGAGAACAAAAATCATATAAAATATTTTACAACAAAATATAGAATTAATAAGATTTAAATTTTAGTATACAACTCGAAAGTAAACGGAGCAATAGAATATAAATATTAGTTATTAAAGAATAGTTTAGTTAAAGTAACGGGAAAAAAAGAAAAATGGTTTTAGCATTTGAACACTATCTTAATAATTAATAAAATTATTATTTATAAACCTATTAATTTTATTTTTTTCTATATAATTTATAATTAATATCTTATTTTACCAATCGAAACCAAATATTGTATATGGAAAGTTTTAAACTAAAATATTATAAAAACAAAATCCGATTTGTTGATTATTTGCATATACCAATTTAAAATAAGGAATAAAGATATTCGGGAAATTATATTACATAAAAAGCGTTATCGATTCGATAAAAAAGAACATTTTAACAAAAATTATAATACAACGAAAAAGAATATTAAATAAAACAATATAGTTTTGTATAATAATTCATTAAATAAAATCAATATATTAAGAGAGCAGAAATTTATATATCGATAATTTAAACTTTATTAAATAGCAAAAACAAATATAAATAAAAATATTTATATTTTGAAGGAATTAAATAGAATTTGTTTGTATAAAACTTATACAAACAATAAATTCAAAAAGTTTATTCAATGTAATAATATAGTTGTTTTAATAAAACTAAACAAAGTTAAAAATAACAATTTGGAAATTAAAGATCTTTTAAAAACTTTAATTTTTTTATCTAAAAAACTTATTGAACAAACTCTAAAGAATATAAATTAGTTAGTAAACGATAATCCGATATCTAAAAGGAATTAATTATTTCGCCAATTTAATCTAATTATCGAAATCCTTTTTTACAAATCAAGATCTATATAAACAAAATCTTAAACTTTTTAAATTTGATGCAAAGCTTTAATTTTAAAATTCAGCTTTATTAAAGATATTAGTTTATATTATTATTCGATAGGTTAATCAAATCTTCATTGCTATTATTTAATAGATTAATCAAATTCTTTAAGGTTATTATCCGAAACTATTTGTGATTTATTATTTTACTTCAAATGAATGAATTATTTGTTATCAAAAACAATATCATTTATTGATAAATAAAGCAATTACTTCATTAATAAAATGATTTCCATTTCTTTTTATTTGTATCAAATCATTTGTTTTCCTTTGTTGATTATTTATATTATATATTATCCTTGTTTAATTTGTTTTTTTATTATATCAATATCTTTTTCTTCTCTTCATTTTAATTCTTTTCTTTAACAACAATAACCTTTTTCATATACTATACCTCGATCTTTATACTTTTTTGTATCATCAATTTTACAATTCTTCAATTTCGATATTGATTTTTTTGTTTTTAAATAATTGTTTTTTTTTATTAATTTATTAATTCTTTAGCCTTTTTTGTATTTATAAATCTTATTTTCTTTACAAAAATTCTTTACACTTTTATACTAAATTTTCTATATCCTTTTGCCTTTTAATATTACAATTTCTTACTTTTGTTATACCCTTTGTTTTTTACAATGAATAAACCAAAATCTTCATCAACTAAAGAGATTGAACGCAATAAAGCCGATTAACAATTTGCAATCTTTTTAATCGTTGTTAAAATATAATATACAGAAAAATTCAATTACTTTTTACAAATTCTAAAGTAGTATAGAAACCGATCTGCTAAATTGCAATATAACACATACATTTCCTTTAATCATTTTATACTAACTTTGCAATATAAATTTAAGAAAGTTATAAATAAATCGGTAACCGATATAGTTCGGGATAAAATATAATTTATTATTAATGTTTTTTAAAAAAATTATTTGAAGAATAATATAATTATTATCAAAAAGGTAAAGGATGTTTGATACAAACGTAAAGAATACTTAAACAACATTATAAACCATTGGATAAAATTTCTTATTAGCAAATCTTTGGCTTTATCGCTTATTTTTAAATAGGGTTCTCGGTTTATTAAAGATTTATATACCATTGTTAAAACTTTCGAATCAGCAAATATAATCGATAATATTAATAATAAACTAATGCATTGATTGTTAAAAACATAAAGATAAAAACGTTATATTGATTGATGAGTTATACTTTTTAAGTTTAAAAAAGTTATTCTAATTGTATTAAAGAAAAAGGTTAAAATGAAATGAATTAATAAAGAAGTTAAAGATTTGGGTTTTTTTTATAATGAATATAATTTATTAAATATTGATGATGAATAATATCGATTAAAAACGCTTCCTCGATTTATATTTATATTCGAGATTAAGAATATGGATTTGAATATTTTTATTAAATTAACAAATTATAATATAATGGTTTGAGAACATTTAAACATTAACATTCCGATCAAAAAAGCTAATCGCAAAGCAAGCTTAATAAACGCTATAATAGTTTATCATCGAACTTTTATTAAACTTAATAATTATATTATTGAACATTAAAAAATCAATAAATATATTATTCTCAAAATATATAAATATTCCTTCGCAACTATTAATAACAATCTCATATAATTTTAAACTTTATTAAAAGAATATATTACTAAACGAATCGAATAATATCAAATAATTAAATTGATTATTTATCATCCACCAAATATATATTTATATTATATTTAATAATTAGTAAATATCCTTGGTTTGGAAATTATTCATTACAAAGTGAAGGAGTTGAATAATAGATTAATAAAAATTTGTATAAAAAAAAATATAATCGATAAGATGTATATTTTTAAAAAGTTTTATAATTGGTTTAAACTTTATACTATTACAAAAAAAGCTTAATATTAATAAACTTTTGATTTGTTAATTTTTCAAAAGTTTTTTTTTAATGAAATAAATCCTTTTATACATTTGAATATTCGCGAAGTGCCATTATTAACAAGATTTGTTTAAATTTTGGTTTTGATATTAAACATTTTCAACGATTTGATTAAAAATAATATTTGATCTTTAATCAAAATATATTAATATTATTATCGCTAAAAAAAAAGGAATTATAGTTTTCTATATATAGTTTATTTTTTTTTAATACAATAAATTATACACGTTAATTTGGCTTTTTAACAAAAAACAACTTTTCAAAAATTTGATGGAAAATATCGCTTATTAATAATTCCTTTCTTTATAATAAAATATACTTCGATTAGAAATTTTAATTATTTGTTTATATATAACAATATTTTAAACATTTTTAGTTTGAAAAAGAAATATAATCTATATAGTATAATTATATTTTTTGTTTTTTATAATAATTATAAAGTCGAGTATCGAATCTATTCCTTTTTTATTCTAGCGAAGAAAGCTAACACTTTTTAATCGATTAAATCAACTAAAGCTTTCTTTAAAGCTTTATTGTTTGATATTGAAGAATAGCAATTATTATCATTCAAAACTAATTTCAAAGATTATAAAACTGTAAAAAAGAATGTAAAGTTGAACTAAAAAATTATTATAGATCTAATAAATATATTAGCTTTAAAAACAATTATTAAGATTAATATAATTGCTATAAACATTAAGTCTTTATATATTTCTATAATCTTTTATACAATTATAATATATAATAACAATAATCAACCTTTACTCTTTTTTTAAAAATAGTATATTATATCCAGCAATACTTAAATTACATTATGATTTAGTATCAATCTTTAATAAAAATATATCAAAGAAAGGAAGATTTATAATATTTAACTTTTCGATAAATATTCATATACTTTTTGCGTATTTTATCGAATAAACATTTATAGAAATTTTGTTTTGGGATAATATATTAATAAAAAAAAGCGCTTTAGAATTGTTACAAAAACCGAAAAAGTAGTTCAATTTGTAATACAAAAAATTAAAAAAGAATACTTTAGCCCTTTTTATACAAATTTTCAAAAAAATAGAGAAACAGAAAAAAATATATAAAAAACATTTATTTTTTAGTTGTTTAATAGTAGCTTATATATCAAAACTAAATATCAATTTTCCTATAAATAAAGAATTCATTGCCTTTTCCTATTTCACTTTTAATAATTAAAAGTTTAATTATTTACGTTCTCTAAGCTTTAACATTTATAATTCTTAAAACGGATTTTTTGAAAATAATGGAAATCCAGAACCTTCGAAAAAGAAACAATGTATTAAAGAAAAGATTTCATTACAATAATCCATTCGCAAATCAAAACCATTTTGTATATTGAAAGAATTGTTTATTATACAAAACAAATAATTGTAGATTCTTAAAATATTTAAAATTGAAATAATAAATTCAAAATGCAATAGATTTGTAAAGAAATACTTTATAAATTTATAAAGTTTAACAATCAATATTGAAGAATATTAAATCAATGGATTTTGTTAAAACATTTTGTTAATATAACGGGATAAATGTATTGATTTATTTATTAGTATATAAATTTGGTTAAGCTTATTTTTGTAGTTTTTTTTTGTTTTTGTTTTTAATTAATCAAAATCGATTAATAAATAGGATAGGAAGAAATATAAAACTATAGAATAACTTCGATCATTCGGATTTAACACTTTTACATAACCTCGTCTCTTATAAGGAATATTTATACTCTTTTTACATTATATCTTAAATCACTATATTATATTTTATTTATTGAGTTTTATCTCTTTTACCATCCCTTTTTTTAATTATGTATATATTCATTATAATCTAAATCATCTTGATTATCCTTCTCTCCTTTGTTGTTCATGATCGTTCTAATTGATTCTAACCCCTACTCCCCTCTTGTTGTATTGCTCTCTCCCAGAAAGCCATTCTTTTTGTTGTTTTTGGTTGTTGTTTCCACCCCTCACCTTCTTCCCTTTTACAATAATAAAGATAAACTTTACTATATTAACAAAGAAAATGTAAATAATCGATAACGATTATATATAATAATGCGATTCTTCTTTATCTACTCTTTTTCAACTTCAAATTAAAAAAAAAACGAATCCTACATTAATACTCTTTATTGTACTTAAAGAATCTTAAAAAATAATAGTTTTTCAAAAAATCAATAGGCTTCTATAAAAAGCTAAATAGTAAACAACAATTCGTTATAAGTTTACAAATGTATTTGTAAATTCTTTAAAAAAAATCGTTAAAACTTTCATTTAAAAGAAAATATATATTATTCTTTCAATACAAAATACGATTTTGATTTGTATTATAAATATTTTTATAATAAATATAATTAAAAAAAACTCAAAAATTGTAAAAGCAAAAATGTCACGCTGAGAGCGTAAGGCACGTGAGAAGCACGTGTTTACCGAACATCATGCCCTTACGTGTTACTTGAATCTTCCGGTAGTAGGTGCACAAGTACGCTAAAGCGCATAAGCACGCTAAAGTGCACAAGTACGCTAACCGTTTCCGATTTGCCAGCGCTAAAAGCACCGAAGCGTTAACCGAGCTTAGTATATTAACTAATTGAGCAAATATACTAAATTAGACTTGCTTTATACAATTCAATCTTTACCAAAAGCATTCAAATCTATAATTACTATTATACTATAATATTAGAGCTTATAAGACTATAGATCCTTATAATTACTATTATACGATAATATTATAATTTATAGTACTATAGATTCTTATAATTATAGAATTATACAATGATTATATATAATCACGTATAATCATACATATGTAGTATTTAAAAAACAAATGGATCCTATATTTAAAGAAATAAACAATAATACAATTACTATTTTATACCTATACTTTAATCCCTTTTTGATATTATTTCATCATATATTCGTAACTATTCTTTGTAATAATTATAAACCCGGTTTGTATTCGAAATCTCTACAAAAACTATAAATCGAATATTGATATCGAAAATCATATAACTTCTTTTTCCCTTTAATCTTTAATCATTTTTTATTATACTTTCATTAATTAACAATCATTCTTTTTATTATATTAAAAATCATTTTTAATAATTAAACGAATTAATCCTTCTAGTATTTATCATTTAAGAATGTTAATTGCTTTAAGTATATTTGAAACAATATCGATCCGGATATCCTCGACTTTTCCAATTACCAATTCTGTGATTAATTGAATGCTAATCCACTTAAAACCTTTTCTATAGATATTATAATTTTTGAAAAGAATTGTAAACGTTATAATCAATATAATATGAACTTTGAAGCTTATAATCGATATATTAATACAAACATCGAAATAGATGAAATATTTAAATCTAAACTTTCTATTGATTTTATTTTTACAATATTTAAAAATCTTATAAAAAACTTTTTGTTTATAGAGAAAATCTATAGGATTTAGAAAAGTGAATATAATCAAAATTATAATAATTTTTGTTATATATTTAATTGAATTATGTTACGAGTAAACTGTTAGTTTATACCGCTGTATTTGTGTATATATACTCAATTAGCTATATATTCGATATAGCGCGTCATTTTGGCATGATAATTATGAGCCCGGTAGCGCACTGGTATAATACTCGATTTGAGTTTGCTTATCTTTTCAGGGATTTTTGAGGAATCCACTCCGGTACCTTTATTAGTGGATCAGCTGCATTAGCTTACGAATGAGATTCGATCCACTAGACCCCATTTGGAGCCCCATATATATGGATTACTCCCGCTTTGAATCAATTATACGATTCCATTTAACTAATTAGCTATTTCGCTACGTTTCACTTTATAAGGCATTTCTATAGGGTAATTAAGATCCTTGCTTTAAGCGTCGGCAATCTTAAGGGTGTATTACGAGTAAACTGTTAGTTTATACCGTTGTATTTGCGTATATATACCCAATTAGCCATATGTTCGATATAGCGCGTCATTTTGACATGACAGATTATATTTACAATCGATTTATTCTACACTTTGGAAATCTTTTAAAAGGTTACATAAAATTAAACCCTAAAACAAATCATTGTTTAATTATATATAAAAATTGCTTTTATAAATTTAATAATCCTAAAAACTATCCAAATCAAATATATCGATTATTTTAACAATGTATACAATAATCGGATTGATTCAGCAAAATGATGTAAGAAATAAGAATCACTTTATATTTAAGTATTAATCTATAATCTTCTGAAGATTAAAGGAATTCATAGATATAAACAATTCTTGAAAGCATTAAACAAATTAATTTTAAATTGATTAAAGCAATAATTAATTACTTTGAATATTGAAAACAAAAAAGGATGCTATATCATTACTTTAAAACAATACAATAATTTTTTTGCTAATTATATTAATCAAATAAACTATAATCCTTTATTAAAATAATCCTTCGTTATTTAAGAATTAGGATTATAATAATCATTCTGATTTAAACAATAAATAAAAAGCAATAATGCTACTTAGTATTATTTTTATAAAGAGAATTAAGCAATCAATTTAAATCATCGATATAAGTTTAACAAATATCGAATGATTAAATTAGTTTTTATAAGTAAATACATTAATTAACTCATTCGATTTATTAATAAAAAACAAATTAAAAAAATTAATAAATGTATCAAAGATAAGAAATATAACAATCTTCGTAATATTTTATCCAAAAAAGGATGGCTTTTTAGTATTTAAACCAATTAATCTTATAAATCTTTATCAAAAAAGAATCTCTATAACATTGTTTTTTGCATTATCAATTCGAACAAGTGTACCAACGCTTTTTCGATTTCGATAATCATTTTCATGCATATATTGACTAACTGTACTTTGTTAAACAATTGTAATGCTATATATATTATTAATAATGTAAACCTTTTAATAAACGAAAAATATATTCTTAATAATATCTCGAAATACATTAAAACAAAATCGTTAAGTTTATTAATAGTTGATTATAGCGATAAAGTAATCAAAGGAATTTTGTTGAATAAAACGGATTTTATATTAATTAATATTACATTTGTTTTTGGTTTTTATATTAATTTTATGTTTAAAACCTTTTTTTGTAATAAAGATGCTTGGTTTAATAGCTTTAATATTATTATTAAAATCGATAATTGGGTAAACAATATTATTATTGCTTAATAAATTAGAAAATATAATCTTATCTTTTTAAAATATAATGTTTGTTTTAATTATTCTAATAAATTTAATTTTCTTATAAGCATAAATATTATAGTACCTACTAAAAGCCAAAGAATTAATAAATCTTTTCTTTAATTATATAAAACAATAAAGCTTTAAATAGAATTAAACGATCTATAATATAAAAAATTAAAACATTTCGATAAAGAAATATTGAAATACCTAATTAAAATAGCTAAAGAAAGATAAATCAAAAGAATTATTTGAATGGAATGCATTGATTGTTTATACATTTATACTAAACAGATTATTTCATATTCACTTAGTAATTATTAATTATCTAAACCTTTTTATAAAGTTTAATAGGATTTATTCGATTTTCTCTATGCTTATAACAAAGTGTTATGAATGTTTGTAATCAAGGATATATATAATAAGAAAATCTTTACCTTTACATTGATCTAGAAAATGTATAATAAAGTTTTTAAAGTTTTACAAAACTTTGTAATATAGGTTTATTGCAAATATAGTCTTTATATTGTAATAATTAAACAAAACAATAATATATCCGTAATAAAGATTAAAAATAATATTATATTCGAGAAATGAATCTTTAAAAAAGGTATAGAACTTAAACTCTCCTTATCCTTTACATATAAATCTAACAAAGAAATAGAATGCACAAAATAAAAGATTATTATTAAACAAATTAAAATATGCATTTCAATTGGATTGCTAAATAAAATATAAATAAAAACCGCTTTTGTTATTATATACCTATATAACATTAGTTTATTGAAAACAAAAGGTTGGAAATGCTTTAATAAAATAATTAATTCTTGATTTAAACAATACTACAAATAGTATTCACCATCGTTATCACAAAAGATCATTAACGATCTTTGCCTCGATTAAAATAAGATATACAAATATAATTATTGCGCATTTTCGTTGAATAAAAAAAAAGAAACTAGAATAAAGATCAAATAATATAAAATCAATTTGCGAATATATATTGAATATTTAATTGAATATATCCTTATTATAACGATCTTTTGTATCTGGATTTTTATATTTAATAAAGTTATTATTATACAAAATATTAAATTTGATAAAAGATTTGTTTATAAAAACAATCTTTGTAGTAAAATTGTTAACGCTATACTAATTCAAATGATTAAAGAGTTGATTATTAAATTGAACATTCAACAAATAGAATCGTTGAATAGTATTATTATAAAGAATATGAATAATAAATTTATCGAAGGATTTGTACAAAAAGAGCTCGAAATTACATACAATCCTGATCAAAATCATAAATGCTCAAAATCTTCGATTTCGAAGATAATAAAAGTAATTAAAGAAAATCAGAATAATTAAAAGAATCGAGTAATAGAATCCTCGCTATTTACTTCAATTCATGATAATGAATATAATATTTTATTAAACCTTGATACAATTATAAGTATCGATAAGTTATCGCCGGTTTCTAGTAAACTAAGATCCCTATTGATTATATTTACAACAAAGAATAAAAGCTTGTTTAAAATAATTAATTTATAGAAGGTTTGTATAAACTTTGGTTACAAAAAATCAGCGATTTTACTAAACCTATTAACAACGTTGAATAATAATCTAAAGGATAATAAATCGAATGATTACTCGATTTTCAATAATAAAGAGAAAGATATACCATTGCTTTTTATAAAGAAGAATACATTTAAAAAATCTTTTTCGCTACTTAGATTTTATAAAGCTATTAAACGATTACATACCCTACAAATAAAGATTTTCAAATATAACATTAATACCAAAGAGTATATTAAATTCGATACATTTAATAATATTAATATAATCTTTGATTATATAAAGTATTAAACAACAAATCGTATTAAACGTTCCAATTGTTTGTATTAATAAGCAAATAATCATTACAAAACTAACATTTTCATTGATATTGTAATTGCTTAATCATATAGATTTAAAAATAAACTTCAACAATTAAATAATTTCTATAATACTTTTTGGCCTAATAAAAAAAAAGATAAACTAAATAAACAAAATGGTAAATTTATTATTATACATAACGTAATAATTGCTACAATAAAATATAAACCGATAATTAGGTTTTTAATTCAACTCAAAATTACAGATCTTTCGCGAATATTAAAATTAATAATATCATTACCATCAAGGTTCTTTTATAATCTTAAAACTTACGAATTTGGATATTAGTTTAAAATTATCACGGAGAATAACTACGAATATATAATGAAGTGATATCAGAAAGAGATAAAGATATAGGTATAAAACAATGATTATATTGTTATCTAGCTCTTTAAATACAAGATTCATCTATTCCTTATATACTATATACGCATAATTATATATGATTACACATAATTATCGTATAATTTTGTAATCTTAAGGATCTATAATATTATAAGTTATAATGTTATTGTATAACAATAATTATAAGTTCAATTAGTTAATATATTAAGTTCGATTAATACTTCGATACTCCTAACACCAGCAAATCGAAAGCAATTAATATACTTATGCATTTTTGTATATATATGCTTTAATATATTCAAGTATTTTAGTGTATGTATGCTTTAGAATGCTTATATATCTACTATCGGAAGATTTAAGTAATATATAAAAGTATAGTGTTCAATAAATATATACTTTTCATATACTTTACACTTTCAATATAATATACCCTTTAGATTATATATTATGTATATGATTTGTTTACAAAATAAACAAAATAAACGAATTTACAATTATATACTATTCGCGTAATCCTTTATTGATATAAATAAATAAACGAAAACTAAACTATAACGTATATACAATTTCTTTGCAAATAATTATATAAATTAATAATTCTATATGATTCTATGGATATCTGGATCGTTAATCCTATAAGCAATAACAATTATAATTGAAGGCATTTATTATATATTTATTATATTTAATCATTTTATAGCGTTTTGTTATTTTGTTATAATTTCCATTGCCCGGCTATATAATAATAGCTTTGATCCTTTAATCCTTTAATTCTCTAAACCATTAAAAACAGTAATAATAACAATAACAATACTAATAACAACAATATTAATAATATTAATATCAATATATTTTGTTATATTTACAACTTTTAAATCGGAAACTTTTTTTGTGTTTAGAAAGCATTGATTGTTTCCCGTTGTTATATTGTTTTTTTTTTTTTTTTTTTTTTTTTTTTTTTTTTTTTTTTTTTTTTTTTTTTTTTTTTTT
>NGKF01000041.1:39344-111327 GCA_002162555.1 Monilinia aucupariae | reverse complement strand
TGCTTTTTCTTTTTCTTTTAATCTTTTTGAATTGTTTTTAGAATATTTTTTCTGTATTCCTGTTTCTCTTCTCTATTGTTTTTATTGTCGCTTTTTGCTTTTTCGTTTTCTTTTTCTTTATTTTTTCGATTCCTTTTTCTTTTATCTTTTTCAAATCGGTTTCTTTAACAAAAGTGATAATAAGAATAAAGATAAGGATTAAAGTAAGGATAAGGATGAAGATTCTTTATTTCATTAAGAAATAAGTATTATAATTACTTTAACAATATATTATTTATATTTTATAAGATTTTGATAAAGATTTTAATTCTAATCTTTTAAAGATTGAATATAGTAATAAATCAAGCAATAAAAGGTTTGAAATAATATTTTCCATTTTTGTTATTTCTTTTATTTTAGCTTTTTGTATTTTTGCCAAAAAGATTCGGTTTAAAGAGTTAAAGAATCTTTATTTATATATATAATATATAAAATCGTTGATCGTTGAGCAAAGAGATGGGATTTATTATAAAAATACGGATTTTTAAAAAGTTTAGTATTATTAATGCTTTATATATATATATTAACCTTTGCTGGTATATTTGTATATAATAGCGAATGATTTCTTGGTTACGAAAATTAATAACGATGGAAAAGTATAATACTTTTTCTTCGCTTTATATTATAATCGCTAATTATATGGCTATAGAAAATAAAGCGTTTCTAAATCACTTTTCGAAGTATCTTAAAGTATATTGATCTTTAGATAGCTTTGAAATCGATACAGAGTATATCTACATTGGAAACGGATTTCTTTGGAAACGAATATATTTTGAAGGATTATTTTGTAATAGCAAAAATAAAAAGGAAAAAAAAGAAAAAGAAGATAAATAATGGTAATAATAAAAAGATTACTCGGAAATAAACTTTTTTAAAGTAAAGATGGAAAATAGAGATTAGAGTAATAAAATATAGAAAAAGTATTATAATATTAATTTGTTTGAATATTATATAATTATTAATTATTCGATAATCTTTGTAATTCGATCTTTAGCGTTTTATATATTGATTAGTTTAACAAAATATTTAAACTTTTATTTAATAAGATTTTTAATAAATCTATCTATTGGTATATTAACAATTGGTAAATACATGATTAAGAATCGCTTATTAATGTATTCTTAATAAAGCTATATATTCTAAATATTTATATGTTTAAGTTTAATAAAGATTTTTTCATTTTCATCAATTATCAATCGAATTGTTTAAATATTGTTGCAAAAGATATTAATAAGCTTTTTCATTAATATTTTAATCTCTTTTAAAAGTTTTAATATTGTTAATACTTTCTTAATTAATCTTTCTATATCTAAAAGTTTTATTTTTGTAATCGAGATAGTAATTATATTTTGCTTTGTAGTTTTCTATATAATAATATCATTATACAATATGATTATATAGCTTTAAAAAGATTTTTGTATAATTATATTATTTATAAAGAAAGTATTTGAAAAGGTTATTATTTGAAAGATATAATCGTTTTTGTAATAAATAGAAAAGTATTAAGATCCATATAAGTATACAATATAATGATCAGCAATTATTTAATGATTTTTTGAAAAGTTAATATTATATTCGTTTAGTTTAAAGGAAAGAAAAGTTAAATCGGTTTTAATTGTTATAATCGAATATAAGATTGATTCAACTTTTTTCTAATATTTCTTTATTTCTAAAAAAAAAAGCTATGTTTTTATTTTTTTCGAATATTATAATTGAAAATGATATAGTTGCTTTTTCCTTTATAAAATCAAACTTGCAAACAATTTTGTTAATATAGATATTATATATTAGCTACAATTTCTTAAATTATCGATCTTTAATAATTCGAATCTTTAGAAACTATTAAATATCGTTAAGATTTTTAAGCTTATATTTAATTTTAATTTTATTAATTATTTGATCTTTTTAACGTTTATATTTTTTATAATAAATTACTTGGATATCGTTAACAAAGAATAGGATGAATATATAGTAATCAAAAAATATAAAAATACAAAGCTTTTCTTTATACTTTATTATTTTTAAGTTAATAAGTATATTTGTGAACTCTTTATATCAAAGTATAAAAAAATCTTTTAAATTCTATAATGTATAATCGAAAGTAATGGATTTATTAAATACTTTATACTTATTTGGCATATAATATATCATTGAATTCCCAATGAGATTTCGAAATGTATTAACGAAAATATTTATAATATTGTATTGCTTTGTTTTAAGATTATCTTTTGCTATCATTGTTATTATTATACAAAAGAACCACGTAATAAACATAATAATATAAATTGATTTATCTATCGCTATATCTTAAAGATCTTTTTTAACTATTAATTATAATCTATAGTAATCAATATAATCGCTTTAATTATTCTTATAAATAAATACTTATTGAAATGAAATAAACTTTAATTTAGCTAATATTGTTTCAATTTCTTATTAAATACTTTGGTTTTGCAATGTTTTAATCTTGCGATTATAATTTATTTTAAACCAATATTCGAATATATAAATCCGAAGATTATAAAAGAATCTCGATAATAATAGTGCTGTTGATTTTAATATTCGCGAAAGATCCGTGATTTTAGGTTAAATCAAAAGCGTGATTATTGGTTTATATTTTATTGCGGTAATTATTATGTTATATATAGTAATGAATTTACCATTTTGTTTATTTAGTTTATTCTTTTGTTTATCAAGCCAGAAAGTGTTATAGAAATCATTTAATCGTTGAAATCCATTTTTGAATCCATATGATTAAGCAATTACAATACTAATAAAGATATTAATCTTATAATGATTATTTGTCTATTAATGTAAACGATTTGAACGTTTAATACAATTTATTATTTGATACTTTGTATAATCAAGAATTATATTAATATCGTTAAGCGCATTGTATTTAGTATATTTTTGAGTATTAATATTAAGTTTAAAAATCTTTATTTGTAAAATATATAATCGTTTAATAGCTTTATTAAATATAAGTAGCAAAAAAGATCTTTTAAACATATTCTTTTTTATAAAAAGCAATAATGGATTTTTTTTCTCTTTATCGAGAATCGAATAATCATTCGATTTATTATCCTTAAGATTATTATCTAACATTAATATTAATAGATTTAATGGAATTGTTGATTCTTTATAATCAAAATCTATATAAGCTTTCTATGAATTAATTATTTCGAACAAGCTCTTATCTTCTATTGTAAATATAATCAACAAGGATCTTGGTTTACTAAAAACCGGCGATAACTTGCCGATACTTATAACTATATCGAAGTTTAATAAAGTGCTATACTCATTATCATAAATTAAAATAAATAGCAAAGATTTTATTACCCGATTCTTTTAACCCTTTTGATCTTTTTCAATTATTTTAATTATCCTTAAAATCGAAAATTTAAAACGTTTATAATTCTAATTAAAAGTATACACAATCTCGAGCTTCTTTTGTACAAATCCTTTGATAAATTCATTATTTATATTCTTTAAAATAATACTATTCAACGATTTTATTTGCTAAATATTCAATTCGATGATTAACTCCTTAATTACTCGAATTGGTATAGCATTAACAATTTCGATATAAAAATCGTTTTTATAAACAAATCTTTTATCGAATTTAACATTTCGTATAATAATAATTTTATCGAGTATAAGGATTCAGATATAGAAGATCGTTATAACAAAGATATATTCGACTAGATACTCAATATATATTTGCAAATTGGTTTTATATCATTTCATTTTTATCCCAGCTTTTTTTTCTTTATTCAATAGAAATATATGGCAATTATACCTATATATCTTATTCCAATTAAAACGAAGATTGTTAATAATCCTTTATAACAACGATAATAAATACTACCTATAATATTGTTTAAATCAAGAATTAATTATTTTGTTAAAGCATTTCTAACCCTTTGCTTTTAATAAACTAATGTTATATAGGTATATAATAGCAAAAACAATCTTTATTCATATTTTATCCGGCAATCCAATTAAAATGCGTATCTTAATCTATTTAATAATAATTTCTTGCTTTATGCGTTTTGTTTTTCTATTAAGCTTATATATAAAGAATAGGGAAAGTTTAAGTTCTATACCTTTTTCGAAGATTTATTTTTTGAATATAGTATTATCTTTGATTTTTATTACAAATATATCATTATTTTGCTTAATCATTATAATATAAAGATTATACTTACAATAAACCTATGCTATAAAGTTCTATAAAACTTCAAAGACTTTGTTGTATATCTTTTGAATTAATACAAAAGTAAAAATCTTTTTATTGTATATATCCTTAATTACAAACATCTATAATACTTCGTTATAGATACAAAGAAAATCGAACAAATCCCATTGAACTTTATAAAAAGATTTAAATAATTGATAATTATTAAGTAAATATAAAACAACCTGTTTAATATAAATATATAAATAATCGATGTATTCCATTTAAATGATTCCTTTGATTTATACTCTTCTAATTATCCTAACTAAATATTCCAATACTTTTTTATTAAGATATCCTGATTTTTTATATTATAAATCATTTGATTTTATTTAAAGCTTTATTGTTTCGTATAATCGAAAAAAAGGTTTATTAATCTTTTGGCTTTTGGTAAGCATTATAATATTTATATTTATAAGAAAATTAAATTTATTAGAATAATTAAAACAAACATTATATTCTAAAAAAACAAAATTGTGT
Source organism: Monilinia aucupariae (assembly GCA_002162555.1). Taxonomy (NCBI): domain Eukaryota; kingdom Fungi; phylum Ascomycota; class Leotiomycetes; order Helotiales; family Sclerotiniaceae; genus Monilinia; species Monilinia aucupariae. The sequence goes on along the minus strand of NGKF01000041.1, from coordinate 106,571 downwards.
TTTCTAATGTATTAAGCAATAATAGTGCTATTAATTCGATCGCCAATCCTAATAATAGTATTAAAACTATCAAACCAAACATTTTTGTTATAAAGAAGGGTTTTGAATATAAGATTAATATGAAAACCAAGAACAAATACAATATTAGTTAATATAAGATCCGCTTTATCCAACAAAATTGTTTTGATTACTTTATTATTATAATCAATCATTAGCAAATTTAACGATCCTGCTTTAATATAATTTAAGATATTATTAGAAATATATTTTTCGTTTACCAAAAGATTTGTATCGTTGATAATATATATAGTATTACAATTATCCAATAAAATATAGTTTGCTAATATATATATAAAAATGATTATAAGAGTCGAAAAAGCATTGGTATATTTATTTAAGTTGATAATGCAAAAAACAATATTATAAAGATCCTTTTTTGATAAAGATTTATAAAATTGATTGGTTTGAATACCAAAAAGCCATCTTTTCTTGAATAAAACGTTACAAAAATTGTTATATTTTTTATTTTTGATATATTCGTTGATCTTTTTAATTTGTTTTTCATTAATAAACCAAATAAATTAATTAATACATTTACTTATAAAAACTAATTTAACTATTCGATATTCGTTAGGCTTATAGTAATGATTTGAATCAATTATTTGATTCTTTTTATAAAAACAATGTTAAATAGTATTGTTGCTTTTCGATTATTATCTAAATCCGAATAATTGTTGTAATCCTAATTTTGAAATAGCAAAGGATTTTTTTGATAAAGGATTACAAACTATTCGATTAATATAATTAACGAAAAAGCTATTGTATTGTTTTAGAATAGTAGTATAGCATCCTTTTTTATTATTAATATCTTCAAAATAATAAATTATTGTTCCAATTAATTTGAAGCTAGTTTGTTTAATATTTCCAAGAATTGTTTATATCTATAGATTCTTTTGATCTTTAAAAGATTATAGATTAACGTTTAAATATAAAATAATTTTTACTCTTTATACCATTTTATCGAGTCAATCCGTTTATTATATACATTATTAAAATGATTAATATATTTAGTTTAAATAATCCTTGGGATTGTTAAATCAATAAAAACAATCTTTATACATAACTAAACAATGATTTATTTCAAAGTTCGGTTTTGTATAATTTTCTAAAAGATTTCCAAAATATAGAATAAGTTGATTATAAATATAATCCAATCGAATATATAGCGAAAGTTATCATAATTTTAATTGTATTCATTTTTCTAAATCTTATAAATCTTTTTTATAAGTAAGAAGTTCTTTGCAAAATCTTCGAATATAGTAGAGATAGAATTAGCAAAAAACTTAGATTTAAGTATTTCATCTATTTCGACGTTTATAGCGTGTCGATTATAAACTTCACGCGATATATTTCACTACTAGTAAATACGCACAACAATACTTTACAAACTCCGCAAAGTTTTAACGTTTGCGAAAGGTATACGAAGCGCGTTTTTCGAATCCGAATGGCGGAAATAAACCTTATTACGTTTGCAAAAACAATACAAATGGCCGATAACGATTATATGCAATAATGCAATTCTTTTTTATTTATCCCTTTTCAATTTTAAATTGAAACAAGGATAAAATCTATATTTTTCCTTTTTATTGTATTTAAAGGATTGAAAAAATTAACAACTTTTCAAAAAATTAATAGGCTTTTACAAAAAGTCGAACAATAAACAACAATTTATTGTAAGTTTATAAATGCATTTGTTAACTTTTTAAAAGGGATTGTTAAAACTTTTATTCAAAAAAAGGTATATATTATTTTATCAATTTAAAAAGCGATTTTGAAGTGTATAGCGGACGCTTTTATAGTGAATACAATCTTCAAAAGCAAAAAGAGCTTTAAAATCCCTAAAACAAAAGAAAAGTAAAGTTTTTAAAGCAAACTTTGTAAAGAAAAACATTATCAAAACAACAAAAATGGATAAACGTATCTTTGCTAGATACGTCCCTTTTATAGGCCTACATTGTAATAGCCCTTTTTTGATTCGAAAGAATTTAGTTAAGGCTATCTCGAGTATTAAAAATGAAAACATTTCGGAGATAATAGAATGCAAATCGGGTTAAGTATTATACCCTAAATCCTTAGAGATAAGGGACGTTTTAATAAAGGATATTTATAGATCAAAGATCTGTAAAATCATTGAAGTTATATATTTCGATCTTTTAAAGACGTAATATAGCCATTGTATACGTTTAATATTAAACATTTTGTTTAGTATAATTGATGAACAAATCGAAGTTATTAAAAAGATAATAAAAAGAAAAACCCGGATTCAAACCGATATTATTTTGGTTAGATGCTTCAAAAGTTTTGGAAACGATGCGAAAAATGTTTAGATAATTAGTTTTATTATTTCGATTACTTTTTTTCGTTTATTTAGAATTATTTTTTTTTCTATTTTTTTATCTTTTTGTAGCTAAATAAAGCTTTATAAATAAAATTGCCAAACTTATTACAACATTTATTATTGTATAAGATTTATATAATACAACAATTATAATATCGCGAAAACTAAGCATTAAGGATTAATGTATAAACTATACCCAGTGTTTGCGAAATATAACGAATGTTACAATCCGTTTTTAGCAAAATACAAAAACTGCTTATTGACGCTTTGTAATATAATTGAAGATAAACTATAATACAATTTGATTAAAGCTTAAATAAAATTGATTTGTAGAAATAATCGAGCGATTTAAAAAGTATGCATTTTAGAAATAGTTATATACATTATACAAATAGTATATATATTCCAAGCAAAAATTTACAACTTTTAAATATTCCAAAATATACAAAGTTTTATACAATTAAGCATTGCTCGGACCCCGGCGTTTACTCATATCGAGATCCAGATATTAACAACTTCAAAAAAAACAAACAACAATGTTAAATATACAACAAATATAGCAATATCGCAAAATAAAGTATTGAAATGTTTTAAAGCAATTTTAAATCAAATAAACCTAAAGCTTTTGTTACAAAACAATATATATAGGGTTTGTATTAAAAATACGATGGATATCGACAATGATAATGTTGTAGTGATTATACAATTGATTAAAGCCATCAATTCCTTTAATAAGTAAAGGCCCAAATCGGCGTAACAATAAAGATCGCGAGAATAGTTCGATCTCATATATAACGATAATATAAGCAAACATGGGAAAAGGAACGAGGGTATATAATATTCTGCTTTAGTTTATTTATAAAAACAAAGCGGATATAATTTATATTCAAAAACCCTAAAGTTTATTGAGCATTAAAATATAAAATCACCCGGCATACGAATACTATACTCTTTACAATTCGTGGGAATTAAAAAGAGCAGCCGAAAAGGAAGTTGAACAACCAAAGATTATATTGTATATATAGCGAAAAGCCGTAATATAAATGTAACAATAATATGGTGAACATTGTAGAGATATAGTATAATTTGAAATAAATGGCTATCATATAATTAATATTTATCACAAATCTAATATTATAGCAATAATATATTATACAATAGGTATTACCCTAGCACTTTGTATACTAATTAAAAAGGATTTCAACGCGAAATACAATATTTACGAACCAAAAGTATTATCGATTATTCAAAGAGCTTCGCTTGCTAATTGGTTATAAAATACTAGTATGGATTTTATTAGCGAGATAGGGATATTTACTTATCGCGTAAAGTATATAATTAATTTTACTTTCTTTAATATACTTTTCATAAAGATGATAATACGCCGGGATATAGATTGCGGATCGGACTATTACATGCAAATTATTATTATTCCAAAGCGAAATATAGCTTTTAGTAAATACATTGGATACAAAGTTATCGAAAACAGCTTATATATATTTATTAATCTAATAAAAAACAAAGCATATTGATTGTTGAAAGTTGGAAATATCGCTACAAATATCGAATTGGAAATAATTGCGGAGTAATTTACTAATCTATTTCAATGATTAATATGGATCGCAAAGCGACCGGCAAACGATTGAGCATAATCAACGTTTTAGTGGATCAATAAAAGTACAACAATGTACAGTTTATACAAATGTTTTAATAAAACCTTTAAGAATAGGAAACAAATGTTTATTGCAATATATAAAGCGAAATGAAAATATTAGAGAAAAGTAATCAATAATATATCGGATAATATAGATCTATATAAAATAGTAGATTAATATAAAGCGGCCTTTTTCTTTAAAACTTTGTTGTTTATAATTGACGATTAATCGATCAAAAATATAAAGAAGAAAATATAAACTTTACTGAACAAAGTATTGCATAAATACAATAGTATTGATAATCTAAAAGCGGATTCGATATTAAAAAATCATATCTTTACTTTTCTTTGAAATACTATTGTATCCTTCGAAAAGATGAAACGGAATATTATCGAGATTTCAAGTATTTCGTTAGAAACTAACAGAATTATAATTAGATTTTTAAAAGCCTATTAGGATAACGTTAAAGAATATTTATATAGTTTTTTCGAATATTGTTTCAAAAAAAACTACTTCTTCAAAGTCTGGCAATTAGTCGAAATAATAATATTATTCAAAATCGATAAAAAAAATAAAAATTTTATACGCTTTTGGTGTTCGATAATCTTATTATCCTATATAAACAAAAGTTTAGAACAAACTATTACAAAACGAATAATATAAATAGCATTAATATACAGTACGCTAAACCTTTAACATTGCAAGGCTTTACTTAAACAATCGATTATAAACTTAATCATAGCATTTATATATAATATGGAATACGCTTTTATCAGGAAACAAAAAATCATATTGATTACAATGAACGTTTATGGCGTATTCAATACGCTACTACTTTAATAACTACTAAAAAAAATGCAAGATCAAGGTTAGTTTATAGCTTTTCTGAAAATAGTTCGATCGTTTTTATAGGATCGCAAAGTGATAATTAAGCTAAAGAATATATATACGGACGAATCGCGAGTATAATGCGGTACTCTTTAAAGTTCATTTTTATCTCCAATGCTTTATATACTTTATTTAACGGAACTTTTGAACTAGAACTAAGCTTTTTGTTTCGGGTACACAAACGATATCGCGCTTTATAGAGTGAGCAATACATTGGAAAAGAATACTACAGCGATTACGCAAAATATACAAAAAATCGAAGTATAAAGATAAGCTAATAAAATCGCTTTTACACTAAAAAAGTTAAAGATAATATATTTTACTTGTAAACGTTATATACGCGCCCTGAAAATTGTTATTTTCTTTACATTAACTATATAACCTATAATAAACGCATTGAACGATATAAAGCAATTAATGTTAAAATAGCTAGAAGTATAACTCAATCGCAAATTTACGTTTAAAAGATATATTGCGGAACAAATAAAAAAAGTACGGAAAGTAGCGTTGTATATTAAACATCTTGCTAATACACAATATAGGTCCTTTATAGCCTTTTTACGAAAAGCCATAATTATATATATTCTGTTTTCGTTATTATATAAGGCAAAAGCGTAGTATCCGGGATAAACAAGATTAAATGCAAATAGCGGCTATTTACAAGGCATTATAGTAAGTATTCGTATAGAGTCATATATAACGAAAGCGAACAAAATGATCAATATAGCAACAAAGAGTATATTATCAATTTGGAGGATTACGCTTATAGTAATTAGTTTATATAATATAGATCTTTCGTTTTGCAAAATAGTTTTAGAACATATTTGTATTAATATAACTTTTCGATTTAAAAGGCTGGATATATATTACTTATTTATTATGCGCTTAATCGCATTAAAGCATTGTACACAATATGGCACAAGGCTACAAACAATAAACCGACTATTTTCAAAAGCGCTTCGTTTAATCTTTTCCTCTTTGTATTATACCTCCGGATATAAAACGAATTTTATAGGGGGGATAAACAAGGAAACAATAACGAAAAGTTTTATTAATTGATGAAATGCTTTATCTTTTAATACGATTATTATCTTTTTCGATAAATCCGAGTTGTACAATAATGCAAGCAAACACATAGACTATGGTTACGTGATTTATTAAGGACAAAATCTCGTCGCTATCAACAAAAATGTAATTAATATATTCTTATATATTTTCGATATAAAAACAATAAGCGTTTTGAAAAAGCTACAAAAAACGTTAACATTATTAATTACTATAAATACACAAAGATAGCTTTGTATCAACAACATTTCAATAATATAATGTAAATATACAAATATTTCGAATACTTTACAATAAACATTCCTAAAAAGCCATAGATTTATTAATTAGTATATAATTAAGATATAATAGTCTTTTAAGCATCAAAGGATTATTAACAACAAAACAACAAATAAATTAGCAAATGTAAATACGAAAAGCGATATAGTAAATTTAAAGCTTATTATACAACCAACAATTAATAGAATAAATTCGATAATATAAAGTTTAATCTATAATACAACAAACAATTGATAAAGCAAAAACAAACTTATATTAACAAAAGAATATCGCAAATAACAATTAAATTATATGTTTAAAAAGCTTATAAAACTTAGATTTGTTAAATCAATATTGTATAAACTATTAGCGTTGCGATTTAGATACAGCGATTTTGAAGTTTATTACAAACGTTTTAAACATAAAGATACAAAAACCCATTATCTATACAATAAAGTTAAAACCTTTAAATATTTCGTTTTTTGCAAAATCTTTATTAAAAAGTTTTATTTATAATCGCTCAAACTTGCTTATCTATTAGCGATTGCTTAGGAAAAGTACAACTATATATAACAATTTTTTGTTTTCCCAAAAAAGTTCAAGCGTTTTGTTGCAATAATATAATACTTTACATTTTGCAACCGAAAGTTTAGTAATACCCCGAATGGCATTCAATACAATACCTTATCCAATTTTTTCTTTATCCCCCTCTTCTTTTCATCTATTGTTTTATTTTGAAGCTTAATTTGAAGCGCGATTTATAAAGCGCGATATAATACTTTATACAACGATACAAAGATTATAACCTAACGTAACAATTGCTTTTTTAGCGTTCTTTATCAAAACGATTGTTATATAGCCCGATACCCATTTTCTTTAAATGTAATAAGCAAAGGCTAACCTTTTTAATGTAGAATGTTTTTTTAAACGGCGAAAAAAGATTGCTTAATAGAACTAAAGTTGTAAAAGATCGTTGGGAGAAAGCGGCTTCAATGCTTCAACCTAACGATGTTGTACAATACATATTTAAGTAGTGAGCTCCTAGGTTTACAACCCATTAGTATATCACCCGTCTCTAATACCCTTCGGAAGGTCAAGAGCCTAGCTAGTTTACATAGACGTTAAACATAATAAATAAATAAATAAATAAAGATTATAAACTTTAAGTTCTATAGCATATTTATTATAGCGTTTACAATTCTCTTTAAAAATTATAATATCTATGGAAAAGATTTGGAATGGATTAGCGCTTAATCAATCACAAAATTAATAATTGGAAAAATCTGAGGTATTCGAATCGATATTGTTCCAAATATATTTAAAACAATTAACGTTCTTAAATGATAAATATCAAAGGAATCAATTTGTTTGATTGTTAAAAGTAATCTTTGATATAATGAAAAGGATGATTGCTAAAAGATAAAGAATAATAAAAGTATAATAAAAAATGATTAAAGATTGAAAGGAAAAAAAGAGTTGTATAATATCGATATTCAAATTGTAATTGTTGCAAAGATTTCAAGCACAAACCGGGCTTATAATTATCACAAAGGATAATTACGAATATATAATAAAGTGATATCAAAAAGAAATAAAAGTATAAATATAAAACAATGATTATATTATTATTTGTTTTTTTAAATATAGAATTCATTTATTCTTTATATATTATATATGCATAATTATATATAATTATACATAATCATTATATAACTTTATAATTTTAAGGATCTATAGTACTACAAATCATAATGTTATTGTATAACAATAGTTATAAATTTAATTAATCGATATATCAAACTCGGTTAATACTTCGATGCTTCTAGCATTAGCAAATCGAAAACGATTAGTATGCTCGTACACTTTTGCATATATATACTTTAGTATGCTCAAGCACTTTAATATACATATATTTTAAAATGCCTATGCATTTACTATTAGAAGATCCAAATAATACGTAAAAGCATAGTGTTCAATAAACACGTGCTTCTCACGTGCTTTACGCTCTCAGCGTAACAAAAATAGATTGTAATCGCGAAATTAAAGTATTGCAAAATTACAATATTTGATAAGAAATTGAAATAATATTGATTAAATCAAAATCTATTTCATTTTAATAAATATTTACTTATAAGAATGATTAAAACAACTATATCAACTATTACAAATCATAATTAATGGTTAAAAAAGATCTTTAAGATATAGCGATAATCAAATCAATTTACACTATTACACTTACTATATAATCCTTTTGTATAATGATAGCAATAATAGTAAAAAATAATCTTAAAATAAAGCAATACAATATTATAAATACCTTCGTTAATGCATCTCGAAATCCCATTAGGAATCCAATGATATGCTATATACTAGATAGATATAAAGTATCTAGTAAATCCATTACTCTCGATTGTACATTGTATTGTAAAAGGGAAGAAGGTAAGGGATGAAAACAACAACCAAAAACAACAAAAAGAATGGCTTTCTGGGAGAGAGCAATACAATAAAAGAGGAGTAGGGGTTAGGGTCAATTAAAACGATCATGAACAACGAAGAAGGGAAGGTTAATTAGAATGAATAATTTAAATTATAATGAATATATACATAATCAAGAAAGGAGGTGGTAAAGGAGATAAAACTCAATAAACAAAATATAATATAATGATCTAAAATATAAAATAAAAGGAGTATAAATACTCCTTATAAAAAGCAAAGTTATATAAAAATATTAAATCCAAATGATCGAAGCCATTCTACAATCTTACATTTCTCTTTACTTTATTTGTTAATCAACTTTGATCAATCAAAAACAAAAAACAAAAGAAAATCGTAAAAACAAATTTAACTAAATTTGTATACTAATAAATAAACCAATACATTTATTTCGCTATACCAACAAAATGTTTTAACAAAATCTACTGATCCAATATTCTCCAATACCGGTTACCAAACTTTACAAATTCGCAAAGTATTTTTTTGCAAATTCATTATATTTCGAATTCATCACTTCGATTTTAAACATTTCGAAAACCTATAATCATTTGTTTTGTATAATAAACAATTCTTTTAATACGCAAAACGGTTTTGATTTGCAAATAAATCGTTGTAATAAAATCTTTTCTTTAATATATTATCTTTTTTTCAAAGGTTCTAGATCTTCATCATTTTTAAAAAATTCGTTTTAAAAATTATAAATATTAAAGCTTGGGGAACGCAAACGATCAAATTTCTAGTTATCGAAGGTAAAATGGGAAGAGGCAATAAATTCTTTATTTATAGAAAAATCAACATTTAGTTTTAATATATAAATTATTGCTAAACAATCAAAAAATAAATGTTTTTTATATATTTTTTTCTATTTCTTTATTTTTTTGAAAATTTATACAAAAAGGGTTAAAGTATTTTTCTTCAATTTTTTGTACTACAAATTGAATTACTTTTTCAATTTCTGTAACAATTCCAAAGCGTTTTTCTTTATTAATATATTATTCCAAAACAAAATTCCTATAAATATTTATTTAATAGGATATGCAAAAAGTATACGAATATTTATCGGAAAGTTAGATATTACAAATCTTCCTTTCTCCAATATATTTTTATTAAAAATTGGTATTGAATCATAATATAATTTGAATATCGTTGAATATAATATATTATTTTCAAAAAAGAGCAAAGGTTGATTATTATTGTTATATATCATAATTGTATAAAGAATTACAGAAGTATATAAAAGCTTAGTGTTTATAATAGTTATACCAATTTTAATAATTACTTTTAAAGCCAATATATTTATTAGATTTGTAATAACTTTTTAGTTCAATTCTACATTCTTTTTTATAGCTTTGTAATTTTTGAAGTTAGTTTTGGATGACAATAATTACTATTTTCTAGTATTAAACAACAAAACTTTAGGAAAAGTTTTAATTAATTTAATCAACCAAGAAATGTTAGTTTTTTTTGCTAAAACAAAAAAAGAACGGGTTTGATATTCAACTTTATAATCGTTGTAAAAAATAAAGGATATAATTATACTATATAAATTGCGCTTCTTTTTCGAACCAAAAATGTTTAAAACATTACTATATACAAACAAATAATTAAAATTTCTAATCGAAATATATTTTATTATAGGGAAAAGAATTATTAATAAGCGATACTCTTTATCAAATCTTTAAAAAGCTGCTTTTTATTAAAAAATTAAATTAACGCGTACAATTTGTTATATTAAAGAAAAATAAACTATATATAAAAAATTATAATCCTTTCTTTTTCAACGATAATAGTATTAATATATCTTAATCAAAAATCGAATATTATTCTTAATCGAATTATTGAGAATGTTTAATATCAAAACCAAAATCCAAGCAAATTTTATTAATAATAGTACTCCGCGAATGTTCAAATATACAAAAGGATTTATTTTATTAGAAAAAAGTTTTTGAAAAGCTAATAAACCAAAAGTTTATTAATATCAAACCTTTTTTGTAATGGTATAAAGTTTAAACCAATTATAAAACTTTTTAAAAATATATATTTTGTTAATTACATTTTTCTTTATATAAACTTTTGTTAACCTACTATTTAGCTTCTTTACTTTGTAACGGACAATTTCCAAACCAAAGATATTTGCTAATTATTGAATATAATATAAATATATATTTAACAAACAACGAATAGTTAATTCAATTATTTAATATTAACCAATTCGTTTAGCGATATATTCTTTTAACAAAGCTTAAAACCATATAAAATTGTTATCAATGATTGCAAGGGAACATTTGTATATCTTAAAAGTAATATATTTACCAATCTTTTGATATTTAATAATATAATTGCTAAACTTAATAAGAATCCAATAATAAACTATTATAACGTTTATCAAGCTTGCTTTGCAATCAACTTTCTTAATCAGAATATCAATACCCAAATGTTCTTAAACCATTATATTGTAATCTACCAATTCAATAGGAATATCCAAATTTATATTCTTAATTTCGAATATAAGTATAGATTAAAGAAATATTTCCAATTGGTATTATTCATCGTTAACATTTAATAAATTATACTCATTATAAAGAAAACCCAAATCTTTGATTTTCTTATTAGTTTATTTTATTTTAGCTTTTTTTTTCGATACAATCAAAACAACTTTTTTGAATTTAGAAGATATAACTTATCGATCAATGCAACATTCTTGTTTTTGTACTTTTGATAACCAACGTATTAGCTCATTATTAATATTGTTAATTGTATTTGCAAATCCGAAAGTTTTAACAATGATATGTAGATCTTTAGCAAACCGAGAACCCTATTTGAAGATAAACAATAAAACCAAAAATCTACTAATAAGAAATCTTGTTCAATAGTCTATAATATTGCTTAAATATCTTTTACATTTGTATCGAGCATTTTTCACCTTTTTGATAACAATTATATTGTTTTTCAAATAATCTTTTTGAGAGATATTAATAATAAGCTATATTTTATTCCGGATTATATCGGTTATCGATTTATTTATAACTTTTTTAAACTTATATTGCAGAATCAATACAAAATAATTAAAAAAAATGTATATACTATATTGCAATTTAACAGGTTGGTTTTTGCATTATTTTAGAATCTGCAAAGAGTAACTGAATTTTTCCGTATACCATACTTCAACAATAATCAAAAAAGCTGCAAATCGTTAATTAACTTTATTACACTTAATTTTTTTAATTAATAAAGATTTTGGCTTATTTATCGTAAAAAACAAAGGGTATAATAAAAATAAAAAATTGTAATACTAAAGGGCAAAGGGATATAGAAAATTTAGTATAAAAGCGTAAAAAATCTTGTAAAGAAAATCAAATTTATAAATATAAAAGAAACTAAAGAATTAATAAATTAATAAAAAAAACAATTATTTAAAAGCAAAAGAGTTAATATCGAAGTTAAAGAATTATAAAATTGGTGATACAAAAAGGTATGAAAATCGAGGTATAGTATATGAAAAAAGTTATTGTTAAAGGAAAGGATTAAAATAAAAGGGAAAGGAAAATATTAATATAACAAAAAAACAAATTAAACGAGGGTAACGTATGATATAAACAATCAACAAAAGAAAACAAATGATTTGATACAAATAAAAAGAAATGGAAATCATTTTATTAATAAAGTAATTGCTTTATTTACTAATGAATAATATTGTTTTTGATAACAAATAACTTATTCATTTGAAATGAAATAATAGATTACAAATGGTTTCGAACAATAACCTTAAAAGATTTAACTAATCCATCAAACAACAGTATTGAAGATTTGATCAATCTATCGAACGATAATATAAATTAATATCTTTAATAAAGCTAGACTTCAAGACTAAAGCCTTATATTAAATTCAAAGAATTCAAAATCTTGTTTATATAGATTCTATTCTGCGAAAAGGGATTTCGATAATTAAATTAAATTGGCAAAGCAATTAACTCCTTTCAAATATTGGATTATTGTTTATTAACTAATTTGTACTTTTCAAAGTTTATCCAATAAATCTTTTAAACAAAAAAATTAAAACTTCCAAAAAATTTTCAATCTCCAAATTATTATCTTCAATTTTGTTCAACTTTATTGAAACAATTATATTATTACGTTGAATAAACTTTTTGAATTTATTGTTTATATAAATTCTATACAAACAAATTCTATTTAGCTTTTTTAAAATATAAATGCCTTTGTTTATATTTACTTTTATTATTCGATAAAGTCCAAATTATTAATATATAAGTTTCTATTTTCTTAATATATTAATTTTACTTAATGAATCATTATATAAAACTATATTACTTTGTTTAATATTCTTTTCTATTACATTGTAATTTTTGTTAAAACGTTTTTTTCCATTAAATCGATAACGCTTTTTATACAATATAGTTTCTCGAATATCTTTATTCTTTATCTTAAATTGGTATATGCGAATAATCAACAAATCGGATTTCGTTTTTATAATATTTTAGTTTAAAACTTTTTATATACAATATTTGGTTTCGATTAATAAAATAAAATGTTGATTATAAATTATATAAAAAAAAATAAAATTAATAGATTTATAAATAATAATTTTATCAATTATCAAGATAATATTCAAATATTAAAACCATTTTCCTTTCCTTTTTGTTGCTTTAACTAAATTATTTTTTAATGATTAATATTTATATTTTATTGCTTTATTTATTTTCAAATTATATATTAAAATTTGGATTTTATTAATTTTATATTTTGCTACAAAATATTTTATATAATTTTTGTTTTTAAGCTCTTTATTCATAACAATTTTTCCAAATATATTATATCGATAAACAATATTCTAAAGAAATAATACAATATTCTTCAAATTAATAATACGCAAAGGCTTTATTTCAATTTATTTAAAAAGATTATTATGCAATATCATTAAATATTTGTAATTGTTATTAATAAGCATATAAATAATATCTAAACCATATTTGATTTAATATATATTAATCCAAATCGAATGTAATAATTTTTTTTTAAAATCTAATTTGCAAAATTGATAATTAGAATAAGCTTTAATAAACATTTTAATTTTTTAAAATATATTTGTTTAATGATATAGTTAATGAATTTTATTGAATATACTTTCTATTTTTTTGTAACTATATATATTATACAAATAAAAGATCAATTCTAAGCGTTCATTTTTATTATTAATGATTTATTAATGAGGTATATTCTTTAATTCATTTTTAAACAAATATTTATTTTGTATACTAAATCCTAAAGCTTTTTTTTTGAATTTTCCAAAGTTTAATATCGTTATATTTATTGGCTTTTGTAAAATTAACAAATAGAAAGCGATTTTCTAACTATTTTTTAAATATTTATTATATAATATAATACTTTGCGAATTCGTAAAGTTTTGCGAATTATTTACTACTACAACATTGTTAAACTTTTTAGCGATCCAATTATCAATATCCATTTTATTTTTAAAAGAATTAAAAGAATTTTAAAATTGTTTTAATAATCCGTTGACAATAGTATAAAATACTTCTTTAATATATCGAACCTTAAAATCGAACAATCGAATTTAAACAATCTATCTTGTAACCAAAGCTTTAAATAAATCAATAGCAATACAATTAAATTATACAACCAAAACTTTGATATTAATTTCAAAAATGAAATGCATATCGTAAAGATCAAATCTAAATTTTCGCAAAGCTTTCAAAATACTATAATATTCTTTTTTAATTGCATTGTAATTCTTTTCAACAATATTCTATATTTCATTTTCAAAACGAACCATCGTTTTTTTTTTATTAAGTATTTAATCCAAATAAACACTCTATTCTTTAAGATTAATATTAACACTACAAACAATTTCACTAATCTTTTTTGGATTATTGTATTGCAAAAGCATAAAGATAAAAATATAGATTAAAGTATACTTTAAAGAATCTATAATAAATTGCTTTAACTTTATCCAAATAAACTTTATATTTTTCTTTAACAATTGATATAAAAGATTTGCTTTTTTAGCAAAATTTTTTATCCAGATTCGAAAGAAAATATAGATTTTAAGAAACATTCGAATATTATATTTATTAAATAATGTAAGCCAATTAATAATCTTTTGGATTTTTGTATTTGTAGAAATTCGCTTATTAGCGTTACAAACATAACCAATAATCTAGATTCTATTTATATATCATTTTGATTTAGCTTTAATTAAATAATCCGCTTTTTTTAATCGTTTAAACGTTTTATTAATGGATTGAATATACTCGAGGACAAAGTATTTAATTTTATCTTCAATTTTTTTTATATTGTAATTACTTAATAAACCTTTGATTTTAATATTATTTAGAAAAAGCAATACTATAATTGGCAAAAGATTGCTTAAGATTTTCAAAACAATTCTGTAAAACTAAATCATTAAATTTATTATTTTTTATGGAAAAATTGTTTATTGCAATAAACTAAACAAAGTTTGAAATATAGTTATATCCCTACTTTCTTTTGCCAAAAAAATTTGATTATAATCAAAAAAGAAATTGATCAAAAAAGTAATTATATACCTTACAAAATTTTTAACGAAAATATTTGTATCAAATAAAAGATTGGTATCCTGGATTATGATTTTGTTCAATTCGATAATAGTATTAATGATTTTGTAAATACCAAAAATCTTTTTCTTAACCAAAAACTATAGGTTCCTATATAATCTTTTGCAATACTCAAATATTTTTTGATTAATACAATTTTAAAGTATTTTAAAGATTGTTTATATTAAAACTTTTGAAATCAGGAAATTTATTGTTTACTATACTATATACAAAATTGTATTAATCTTTTAAAAAAGCGCAACTTTAAGTTACATTTTGTTAATATAAGTTTAATTAAATACTAAAACATCTTTGTGATTCAAAAGATATAATAACAATAAATCTTTTTTTTGTTCAATAAATATATCTCTATACTTAATTTCCTTTATATATTCAAAAATTAATTAATATTTTTCAAACTTATTATTAAATCTTAATATTAAATATTTTTTCTATTTACTAATAAGTTTTTAATAAAGAAATATTTTCTTATAACGTTTAAATCAATTTACTAATCTTCTAAAACCTTTTTCATTTATATTCGTAGAAATATTAAATAGTTGAACTTTATTGACTTTGTTTTTGTATAAAGTATTAATAAAAAATAAAAAATTCTTTTGGAAATCCTTTATCAATGCTTTAATTATTGGATATATAAACTGTATAGTAATTCAATAATATTTATAAATAGATTTGTTATTATCTTCGAAAACAATCAAATATCCAATATATTTTGATTTATCAATATATAAATTTTGTAGATCTAAAAATAGAATATAATCTTCAATTAGTTCCAAATAAATTAACACTTTTTTCAACCATTCACAAAGTTTTGAGTTCAATAATTTGTAATATTCGTTAAATACTATTTGCTTCTCCAAAAGTTCTATATCTTAAAGGGGATTTAATATAAGATTATTGATATATTGTTTATTGGATATACTAGAATCTAGTTTTCCTTATTAATATTAAAGAAATATCAATTGTAAACTATTTGCAATGTTTATCTACTATACTAAATATTTATATAATGTTTATCATTGTTATTGGTAATCGCAATATATTATAAATTGTATTAGTAATTAAATATAACTTCGTCGGCAATAAACTATAGTATATTCAATAGAAATTTGTTTCGAACATTTTTCATTATATAAATATTAACTATATTTGTGATTCCATTGAGAGAGATTTTAATATTTCTATATATACTCATAAATTTCGATTCGATTGTATTAATACTAATAATATTTATATTCATCGGATTTATCGAAAGATTTAAAGTTATATATAATTTATTATTTATTATATTAATAATAGAACCATTATTGGAGATAGTTTCGATTAGATTTTGATTATTCAATAGAATTTTAATTATTAATAGCTTTTTACAATCCCGATCCATCTCCGAAATATATATAATTTAATTATACATCTCTTTTTAATAGTTTAGCAAAACAATAAAAACTATATTTACTTATACTAAAGGATTATATTTAAATATATTATAATAATTGATTTATACTTTAATAAACTTTCGGTTTTAAACTATAATAATATAAGATTCCAAAATAATAAATAATATATTGTTAATAATTTCGAGAAGTTTTAATATTAATACTTTAGGTTTTAATAGATTATTAATCTTAATCAACCATTTTTTTCAAAGTTCAAGTATTATTTTAAACAAGAAATTAATAAGAATAAGAATTTCAATCCCAAAGATCAAATATTCAGTTTGCTCAATTGTACCATAATTATTAATTATAATCGAAAAAATAAGTTTTCTTTTTGGCTTTCTAAAAACAACTTTTTTAATAATAATCAACAAATCCATTTTTACAAAATCTTAACCATTCGAAAGTGCATTATTTATTGTAGAATCCAAAGTATTAAATAAAAAAGATTTAATTGTTTAAACTTTTGTAAAAGTAAAAACAATAAGTTTTAAGATTATATTTTCGGGTTTTCGCTTTAAAATGAAAATGATTTTTCTTGCCTTATCTTTATTAATATATTGTTCAAATTGCGATATAACAAATTTAAATTGAATAGTAATATTAATATATTCTAAAATAAAACTATCTAAACAAAAAATAAAGGATAAAATTGAATTAACATTATTAAAAAAATAAACACTATTATTAACGATTTCAATAATATTAATATATTCAATCGATTTTGTATTTGAATTGTCCTCTTTATCCCACCCATTTATTTTTACATTGGCCGATACAAAATATACTAAAAAACCTATATTCTTATTATAAAAGATTTGAAATAGTTTTACTTGATTCTGATTCTTTTTTTAACACATAATACCAAATCTATCAAAAATAATTTATTCTTTTATACAATGCTTTTTGAAAACTAAATAATCTTTCTTTATAGTATAGTTTTTATCTCTAAATCATACATTTTAATAATAAAAGCAAAACTTATTATAAATTGTATTAACCTTTGTTGTTTTATCATTATCAAAAACTTTAATAAAACTAGAAAAAGCTATAGACTTTTCTATAATAACAAATTTGATTAAAAGTACAATACTTTTAATAACGAACATTTCGAATATTTTAATTAACGAATTTATCTCATCATTATAATCCTTGGAAGATATAGATTTCTTTTTTTTAGGTTTTTCTATAACCTTTATAATAATATCAATTATTTTAGTATTAATTTTCCTCAATTAAGCTTTTTTTTCAAAATCTTTGTTATAGTTTAATAGATCCGTATACTTTATATAAATCGTGTAGATTAGGGTTTATATTAAAATATAATATTTCTTCAATAGATTACTAATCTTATCAATAAATTTTAATCTTAATCGAATACTTAAACTTTTCAAAAACAAAAAAGCAACGGTTTTAATAATAATCTTTTTCTTCGCTATAAACCGAATTGTAATAAAATTGTAGCTTCAATTATAGGTTAATATATCTTCGAAATTATACTTTTTCTTTACGTTATATTTAAATACCAAAGTTTGCAAATAGTTTTGGTTATACTTTAATCGAAAAATGTTTTATATAGTATATTTCGCTAGAAAAGCAAGTTTAAAAATCTTTTTCCAATTTCAACCAAATAATTTGTATTTATTTATAACCTTTATATCAAATCGAAAATCATACTTTATTTGCTTAGGAATTCGATAACAAAACTTTTTTTCAATTATATTATATTTTCGTTTAAAATCCTTTATAGCTTTATATCACTTCGTTGCATTAGTACTATTAAACTATAGTATTCTTTCTTTCTTTGCGAATAGCAAATTTCTTTTGTTGAATTTTACGAAAACTTCGATAAGCTTTTTGATATTATTTTTGTTGAGTATAAAAGCATTTTTATTTTATTCAAAATCTTTTTTAAAATCGGATTTAATTTTAAAAAAAACAATAACTTTAAACTTTACCTTCGCAGATTGTTTATCTTTGATATTATAGCGTTTGTTTTTACAAAGTTTCGGTTTGTTAAAAAAGTCAGATTATTTGTTATTAATAAACCCATTAATCTTTTCGATTTTAGGATCTTTGAAGACTATTGTATCGAATATAAATGCGCTGGGATTATTAGTAGATTTGGAAGATATAATTAATCAACAAAGTATTGTAATTTGAACAATTAAATTATATAAAATATAAATATAATATAATTAAAATATAAATTTTTCGATAATATAAATAAAATAATAAAGAAATAATAAGAATAATATAAACAAAGGGAAAACAAATCTTTGGTAATGAGTAAAGGATTTTGATAACGATAAAATCCTCGTTCATTTCGGCGTTAATACTTTACGAATTTGCAAAGTATCGTTGTGCGTATTTATCAATATTGAAATGTAGTATGTTGATCGTTGCAATTTGGCTTATATAAGTTAATCAAAATAATATTAGATTAATCAAATAAATAATCAAAATATACTTAAATCCTTCCCGAAAGTTTAGTATTTACTATATCTAAACCTAAAATAAAATTTTTATAATTGCGTCAAAATTCATTATTACTTATCATCCTATAAAATCCATTTATTTTATATACTAGTTTTTAATATTTTAATTATAAATATTCAATCGAATCAAAATATAATCAAACCAATTCAATGGTTATTTAAAGTTCCGACAAATTGTATTTTTCCTTCTTCAATTTGATTTTCAAATTTAAAAATGTAAAACCATTAAATAACTTTTCAATATCAACAATAAAAACTATATAAACAATATATATTGAATTTTTTAGATTATAAATTATAAAATAGATTTGGTATATAATTCATAAATCAAATCGCCGAATAAAGAAAACTATTGTTTTTGATAATGATTATTAATCCTATAATCATTTTGCATTATTATTCGATTTGTAATATAAACGCTATCAAATCTTATCTTTATCGTTGTTATATTTAAATGATTAATATTGGACAAGAATATAATTGCTTGCGATTTAGGTTCCCTCCCTTCGAAATATAATCTATTCTGTCGTTTTTGCTTTTTTTTTATTTTTATTAAAGAATGCAATTTTGTATCATTATTATTCGTAGTTTCTCCATCAACTTTTCTAATACTTTGAATTCCCTATAAAGTATTTCGGTATACCAAAAGAAACTTAAAATTGTATATTGCTTTTATAAATAATTAATTTTGAATAAACCTTTGTTTTTGTATAAATTATCAATATAAAAAAGAAAAAGGTAAAAAATAAAAACAATAACTAAAAACAATAAAAAAAATAGCTTTTTGGGAAAAAATAATATAACAAAAAAGGAGTAGGGGTTAGGATTAATTAAAACAATTATGAATAACGGAGGAGGGAAAGTTAATTAGGATGGATAATCTAGATTATAATGGATATATACATAATCAAGAAAAGAGGTAGTAAAGGAAATAAAACTTAGTAAACAAAATATAATATAATGATCTAAAATACAGAGTAAGAGGAGTATAAATACTTTTTATAAGAAGCGAGGTTATGTAAAGATATTAAGTCCGAATGGTCGGAGCCATTCTGCAGTCTCACAGTATAGCTTAAAAAACTCCTCTGTATTATAGTATAAAGAGTTTATAAATATATTTACTAACTTTGAAATAGTAAAATGCAAAGAAAAGCTTTGTATTTTTATATCCCCTGATTACCATATATTTATTTTGTTCTTTATCAACAATATTCAAATAATTTATTATAAAAAGTATAAACATTAAAAGAATCAAATAGTAAACAGAATCAAAACGAAATATAAGTTTAAAGATTTTAACGATATTTAATGATTTCTAGGAATTCGAATTATTAAAGATTAACAATTTAAGAAATTGTGATTAACATATAACACTTATATTGATAAAATCGTTTACAAATTTGGTTTTATATAAAGAAAAGCAATTATACCATTTTCGATTATAATATTCGAAAAGAATAGGAATATAATTCTCTTCTTCGAAATAAAAGAATATCAAAAAAAAGTTAAATCAATTTTGTATTTGGTTATAACAATTAAAACTGATTTAGTTTTCCTTTCTTTTAAATTAAGCGAATATAATATTAATCTTTTAAAGGATTATTATAAAGCAATAAATTATTATATTATATTCTTATATAGATTATAATACTTTTTAATTTGCTATAAAAACGATAATATTCTTTAAATAATAACTTTTTCAAATATTTCTTTTATAAATGATATAATTATATAAAAATCTTTTTAAAACTATATGATTATATTGTATAATAATGTTATTATATGAAAAGCTATAAAGCAAGATATAGTTATTATTTCGATTATAAAAACAAAACTTTTAAATATAAAAAAATCAATCAAAAAAGTAATAACAATATTAAAGTTTTTAAAAAAGATTAAAGTATTGATAAAAAAGCCTATTAATATTTTTTGCAATAATATTTAAACGATTTGATTAATAGTTAATAAAAATAAAAAGATTTTTATTAAACTTAAACATATAGATATTTAGAATATATAGTTTTGTTAAAAATACATTAAAAAGCGATTCTTGATTATATATTTATTAATTGCTAATATACCAGTAAATAGGCTTACTAAAAATCTTATTTGATAAAATTTTAAACATTTTATTAAATTAATTAATATACAAAACGCTAAGGATCGAATTATAAAGGTTATCGAATAATTAATAATTACATAATATTTAAACAAATTAATATTATAATATTCTTTTTATACTCCATTACTTTAATCCCTATTCTTCATCCCTACCCTAAAAAGCTTATCTCCGAACAACCTTTCCATTATTACTTATTTTTCTCTTCTTCCTCTTCCTTTTTATCTTTATTGTTACAAAGTAATTCTTCAAAGTATATCCGCTTTCAAAAGAATCCACTTTTAGCGCAAATATACTCTACATCGATTTCGAAGCTACTCGAAAATCAATATACTTTAAAACACTTCGAAAAGCAATTCAAAAACGCTTTATTTTTTATAATTATATAATTAGCGATTATAATATAAAACGAAAAAGGATATTATATTTTTCCATTATTATTAGTTTTCGCAACCAAAAAATTATTCGCTATTATATACAAATATATCGGCAAAAGTTAATATATATGCATAAAGTATTAATAATATCAAACTTTTTGGGAATCTGTATTTTTATAATAAATCCTATCTCTTTGCTTAACAATCAATGATTTTATATATTGTATATATAAATAAGGATTTCTTAGTTTTTTAAATCGAATCTTTTTAATGAGAATACAAAAAGCCAAAGTAAAAGAAATAACAAAAATAGAAAATACTACTTTAAACCTTTTACTACTCAATTTACTACTTTGTTCTATTTTTAAAGAGTTAAAATTAAAGTTTTTATTAAAATCTTATAAAATGTAAATAATGTATTACTAAAATGATTATAAAGCTTACCTTCAAATAAAGCGAAGGATCTTTATTCTTATCCTCATTCTAATCCTTATCTTCATTTTTGTTGTTATCCTCGCCAAAGGAATTAGTTTGAAAAGGATAAAAAAAAAGGGAATCGAAGGAATAAAAAGAAAAGAAATAAAAGGGAGAAAAGCAGCGATAAAAGCAATAAAGAGCAAGGATAAAAATACAAGGAAAGTGCCTCAAGAACAGCCCTGGTAAAGAAGAAGAAAAAGGAGCGAAAGAAAAAGAAGAAAAAAAAGTAAAAAAATAAAATAAAATAAAAGAAAAAAAAGAAACAAAAGAAAAAAAAAAGTAAAAAGAAAAGAAAAAGGAAAAGGATTGGTATAATAGCAAAAAGCGGCCAATGCTTCCCGAGCACAGAAAAGGTTCCCGGCCCGAAAGTTGCGAATACAACAAAGTATATTGATATTGATATTATTAATGTTATTATTGTTGATGTTATTGTTGTTGTTATTGTTGTTGTTTCTAATGGTTTGAAGAATCGAAGGATTAAAGGATCAAAACTATTATTATATAGCCGCGCAATGGAAATTACAATAAAACAATAATATATCACAAAACGATCAAATACAACAAATATACAATAAATGCTCTTAATCATAGTTGTTATTATTTATAGAATCGGCAATCCAAGTATTTATAGAATCATATGGAATTACTAATTCATACAATTATTCGCAAAGAAATTGTATATATATTATTAGCTTATTTTCCGTTTGTTTGTTTACATTAATAAAAGATTATACGAATAGCGTATAATTGTAGATTTATTCATTTTGTTTACTTTGTAAACAAATCATATATTGCGCACATAATCTGAGGGGTATATCACGCTAAAAGCGTAAAGTATATAAAAAGCATATGTTTACCGAATACTATGCCCTCATATGTTACTTGAATCTTCCGGTAGTAGATATACAAATACACTAAAGCGTATAAGCACACTAAAATACACAAATACACTAATCGTTTCCGATTTGCCGGCGTTAAAAGCATCGAAGCGCCAATCGAGTTTGGTATATCAACTAATTAAACAAATATACTAAATTAGACTTACTTTATACGATTTAATCTTTATTGAAAGTATTCAGATTTATAACTATTATTATACTATAATATTAAAGTTTATAGGATTATAAATCTTTATAACTATTATTATACGATAACATTATAACTTATAATACTATAGATCCTTATGATTACAAAGTTATACAATGATTATATATAATCATATGTAATCACGCATATATAATATATAAGGAATAGATAGATTTTGTATTTAAAAAGATAGATAATAATACAATTACTACTTTATATCTATACTTTAATCCCTCCCTAATATCACTTTACCATATATTCGTAGCTATTCTCCGTGATAAAAAAGAAATAAAACAAAAACTTTATCGATTTTAATTTAAATAGGAATTGTAAAAACTTTTAAAACCGATAAGTCTTTGATTACTTTTCAAAATAGAATCCTCAAAGCAAACTTTGCAAAGAAAAATATTACTAAAACAATAAAAATAAATAAACGTATTCTAATCAAATGTACCCTTTTCGCAAATCTACACTATAATAATTTATTCCTAATTAAAAAAAGCTTAATCAAAGCTATCTCTAATATTAAAAAAAGAGATATTGTAAAAGGGAAGAAGGTGAGGGGTGGAAACAACAACAAAAAGAATGGCCTTCTGGGAAAGAGCAATACAACAAAAAGGGAGTAAAGGCTAAGGTCAGTTAGAACGATCATGAACAACGGAAAAGAAAAAGATAATCAAGATGAATGATCTAAATCATAATGAATATATACACAATTAAAAAAGAAAATGATAAAGAAAATAAAATTCAATAAACAAAATATAATATAATGATTTAAGATATAGAGTAAAAGAAGTATAAATACTCTTTATAAGAGACGAGGTTATATAAAGATGTTAGGTCCGAATGGTCGGAGCCATTCTGCAGTCTTACAATATCTTGAAAATAATAGAATATAAAACGGGTTGAATATTCCATTCTAAATCTTTAAAAGTACAAAATATTCTAATGAAAAAGGTTTATAAACCAAAGATTTGCAAGATTATTAAACTATTTGCTTAAATTTTTCGAAAATATAGTATAGCTATTGTATAAAACAAATACTAAAATCTTTATTCAATACAATCGATAAACAAATCGAAATTAAAAAGGAAATAGTAACGAAAAAAATCCAAATCCAAATCGATAGTGCATCGATTAAATGCTTCAAAAGCTTTAAAAGCGATATAGAGAATATATAGATTGTTAGCTTTATTACTTCAATCGCTCTTTTTCAACTATTTGAAATTATTCTTTTTTCGTTTTATTTATTTCTATTTCGCAATATTGCAAAAAGAAAACTATAATACAATTTAACTAAAGTTTAAATGAAAACAATCCGCAAAAATAATCGAATAATCCAAAAAGTATGTACTTTTGATATAATTATAAATATTATACAAATAATATATACTTTTCAAGCAAAAACACAAAATATTCAAAGCTTACAAAACATTTAAAGCTTTATAAACTTTATAATCTTTTTGAGTATTGTTTAAACTCTAGTATTTATCTATATCGAAATCCAAATATTAGCAATGTTAAAGAAAAAAAGCAAAAATAAAAAATGTATTATAATGCTAGTATTGCAAAATAGAGCTTCAAAACGCTTTAAAGCAACTTCGAATTAAATGAACTTTAAGTTTTTATTGTAGAATAATATATACAAAGTTTACGTTAAAAATACAATGGATACTAATAACAATAATATTGCAACAATTATGTAACTAATAGAAGCTATCGATCTTTTCTTTGATAAATAACAATTTGAACAAATATAACAACAAAAACCATAAAAACGATTCTACTCTATATATAACAATAGTATAAATAAACGTAAAAAAAAACGCAAGAGTATACAACGTTCTATTTTAATTTGTATACAAAAACAAAGCGGATATGATATATGTTTAAAAGCTTTAAAACTTCTTTTAAAACGCAAAATCACTTTGTATACAAATGTTATACCCTTTACAATTTGTGGAAAACTGTAACGAAGGTCGTAGACTATTGAGATCAACATTTAGAATTATAAACTACGAAACGAAGAACTACGAAACAAGAGAGCTATATATACACGAATCGTTTCGTGTAGCGTGCTTTACTAAGCGCTACCCGGTTAGCCCCGGAACAGAGTAACGTTAGAGCGTAATATTACCCCCTTTTTTTGTAGAGCTTGCCCCGAGCTCGTAAACGAACGATTTAAGCTGTAAATTGAAATCAAGGTATAATAAAAACTCTATCTCAACCGAAATTATCCAGTCGATTATATCGTTCGGAATATTACGAAATGCCAGGCTATTAAACCTTTATTCCTATTCATACCATTCGAAACATTAATTCATTATACTTTACTTTGCCAACTATACGAATCTAATCCCACTCAAATAGAACAACAACAATACTAATAAAGGTCTACCCTAAGAAAAACTCGATTAATTGTTTAATTAGGTAAGCGAGATGTAAAATCAATCAGCGGAACAAAGAATTGGTATATTACACATATCAAATGTATATACGAAGAACGCGATTGATTGATTATACAAGTTTTGCGAAGAGTATATAGAGAGTATAAATTGAAATGGATATTTGAGCTGAATTAAGTGATTATTGTATACGATTCAATTAAAAATCGATTTATCGAATCAGGAATAGGAACAAGTAAAAGGAGAAGAGAATAAGCAAAATAAACAAAACAAAGTATTCGAATTTGAAATATCGTATGATCCAAAAGGATAGGAAAACGAAGTGGTACCAATATAATTCGAAGATCCTATATATATATATATATTCATTTCCTTTAAACATCTTATTGTATATATTGTAGATTCAAAAGAAAGAGAAAGTGTTGAACGAGGATCGTAAAGATTGAAAAGGTAGTAGTAAATCGGAAAGTAATTGTAATAACGAGTGAAAAGAAAAATGTTGATTAAAATAGAGTAATCATAATTAGAAGAATGCTAAACGGCAAAAAGAATGTTCTGGTATACATTCCGAATCCTTCAATATTTGAGTTCAAAGTTGAATATTGTAAAGTAGGATTTCGTATAATCGTTAAGTTGAAAAAGCTGCAAAGCGTATTATCGAGCCGCAAATCGATCGAAGGAATCGAGGATCGAGTGATCAAAGGAATATGGATCAAATTGAAGTGTGCGAATCAAGGCTTCTAGGTATCGTCGAAGTGATCGAAGAAAAGGCAATATCGTCGAAGCTAGCAAATTGAATCGTAGAAAAAAACGATCTCAAAGTGTAGGCTTGTATTGTATTGGCGGGCGAAGAGAATGAAAGAGAGCTAATCGCGTTGGCGAACGGAGAAAGCCTTTATTTCGATCGAAGGAATTGAAGAAAAAGAGTGTGTAAAAAGCAAATAACGCTAATCCAAATGTATAGAATCCAAAGGCAAAAGTAAGAGCGTATCGTATATGCAAAAACAAATGCTTAAGCAAAAGCGTGCGAAGTATATGTATGTATAAGCGTATGCTAATGAGTATTCAATTTCTTATCTTGAAGAGTTTATAATAATATAACGAAGATCGTAGGCTATTAAGATCAATACTTAAAATTATAAACTATGGAACGAAGGACTACGAAACAAGAGAGCTATATATATACGAATCGCCTCGCGTAGCGTGCTTTACCAAGCGCCACCCGGTTAGCCCCGGAACAGAGTAACGTTAGAGCGTGACAAAAACGATAGAAACAATAAAACAAAAAGCTGAAAAATCGCGGATTATATTATATATATAGCGAAATACCGCGATATAAATGTAACAATAACACAAAGATTATAATAGAGATATAATATAGTTAAAAATAAATAACTATTATATAATGAATATCTATTAATAGTTTAATACTATAGTAATAATAAATTATATAATAAATATCATTTTAAAGCCTTATATATTAATCGAAAAGAACTTTAATGCGAAATATAATATCTACAAATTAAAAATGTTATCAACTACGCAAAAAGCTTTGCTTTTCAAATGATCTTAAAACATTAGAATAAACTTTATCGACGAAATAAAAATTCCCACTTATTATACAGGATATATAATCGATTTTACTTTCTTTAATATCCTTTTCGCAAAGATGATAGTACGCTAAGATATGAACTATAGTTTGAATCATTATACGCAAATTATTATTATTTTAAAACAAAGAATATTATTTAATAAACGTATTGAATACAAAGTTATAAAAAACGATTTATATATTTTTATTAGTTTAATAGAAAACAAAACATATTCGTTTTCGAAAATAAAGTATATCATTACAAATAACAAACTTGAAACGGCTACAAAGCGATTTATAAATCTATTTCAACAAATAATATAAATCGCAAAAAAGCCGATAAACGATCGAGTACAATCAACGCCTTAATGAATTAACAAAAACGCAATTGTATACAATCTATATAAACGTTTTGATAAAACTTTAAAAGATAAAAGAAGAATATTTAACGCAATGTATAAAGCAAAAAAAAAATATTAAAAGCAATTAATTAATAACGCATTAAATAATACAAATTAATATAAAATAATAGATTAATATAAAACAATCTTTTTTTTTCAAATTTTCGTTATTTATAATAAACAATTAATCAATTAAAAATATAAAAAAGAAAATATAAACTGTATTAAATAAAGTATTATATAGATACAATAGTATTCACAATTTAGAAACGAATTCGATATTCGAAAACTATACTTTTATTCTTTTTTAAGATATCAATGTATTTTTCGTGTCGGAACACATGAATAGGATCATGAATAGGATCATGAAAGTAATCATAATCACTTGGCGTATATCGGATAATGCCGTAGGCATTATACGATATGCGCAAAGGAGATACGAAATAACTGTTATACATTAGAAGAGTTTTCATCCCCTTTGCCATTCTGGGCAAAGGAATAAAAAATGAATTAGTGCACAATTTCCTCTATAATTAGATATACCCTCTCTTTTTCGTATAAAGGAGAAAGGACATATACAACTTATTCAATACAATACTTTTCATATTATACATTTTGTGCTCAATACAATCGTAGGCCTACAGTGTAAACCCAACAATAATAAACTTTTTTTATTAGATTTTATAAAAGCTTGAATAATCTCTTTAATATTATTCTTTTTGATTATAAAAATATCGTTATTTTGCTTAAAGTTATTCTTAGAATTAAACTTGATTTCAAAAAGAACAATAACTTTAAGTTTTGCTTTTACAAATTACTTACTTTTAGTATTATAACATTTGCCTTTGCAAAGCTTTAGTTTGTTAAATAAACTAGTTTGCTTGTTATTAACAAATCTATTAGTTTTTTCAACTTTAGGATTTTTGAAGATTATTGTATCGAACGCAAATATATTAGAACTATTAGTAGATTCGGAAGATATAATTGATCGATAAAGTATTATAACTTAAACAATTTGAATTATGTAATATATATAATATAATATAATATAATTAAAATATAAATTTTTTGATAATATAAATAAAAATAATAACAAAATAACAAAAATAATATAATAAAAGGAAAAACAAATCTTTAGTAATAAATAAAGAACTTTAATAACGATAAAATCTTTATTCATTTCGATAATAATACTTTATAAGGTTCGTAAAGTATTATTATATATATCTATTAATATTGAAATGTAATATATTAATTAATACAATTTGATTTATACAAATTAATCAAAACAATGTTAAATCAATTAAATAGATAACCAAAATATATTTAAATCCTTTTCGAATATTTAATATTCGATTATACTCAAATCTAAAATAAAAATTTTATGATTACGTCGAAATTTATTGTTATTTATCGTTTTATAAGATCAATTTATCTTATATACTAATCTTTAGCGTTTTAGTTACAAATACTTAACCGAATTAGAATATAACCAAATCGATTCAATAATTATTTAAAGTTTCGACAAATTGTACTTTTTGATTTCTAGATTTAAAAAGCAGAACTATTTACAAAGAATATAAAAGGCTTTTTAATATTAATATTAAAAGCTATATAAATAGTATATATTAAATAGATTTTTTGGGTTATAAAACTATAAAATAGATTTAATATACAATTTAAAACCTAGATTGCTAAAAAAAGAAAACTATTGTTTTTAATAATAATTATTAATCTTATAATTATTTCGTATTGTTATTCGATTTGTAATATAAACATTATCAAATCTTATCTTTATTATTATTATTATATTTAAATAATTGATATTAAATAAAATTTCAATTGCTTGCGATTTGGATTCTTTTTTTTTAAAGTATAATCTATTCTACCGTTTTTGCTTTTTTTTATTTTTATCGAAAAATGCAATTCTATACCATTATTGTTTGTAATTTCTCCATCAACTTTTCCAATACTTTGGATTTCTTACAAAGTACTCTAGTATATTGGAAAAAACTTAAAATTGTATATTGTTTTTATAAATAATTAACTTTGATATACTTTTATCTCTATATAGATTACTAATATAAAAAAGAAAAAAATAAAGAATAAAAACAACAACAAAAAAGAATAGTTTTTTAAAAAAAAACAATATAACAAAAAAAAAGTAAAGATTAAAATTAACTAGAATAGTTATAAATAATGAAAAAGAAAAGAATAATTAAAATAGATAATTTAAATTATAATAAATATGTATACAATTAAAAAAGAGATGAGTAATAAAACTTAATAAACAAAATATAATATAATGATTTAAAATATAGAGTATACAGAGTATAAATACTCTTTATAAAAGGCGAGGTTACGTAAGGCTGTTAAATCCGAATGATCGAAGCTATTTTGCAGTCTTACATTATGAAACAAAAGAGCTATATATATACGAATCGCTATGCGTAGCGTGTCAACCAGGCGCCACCCGGCTAGCCGGAACGGAGTAACGTTAGAGCGTGACATTACTCCGTTCCGGCTAACAGGTAGCGTTTAGATTGGCCCGCTATGCGAGATGATTCGTGTATATAACTCTTTTACTTGGTAATCTTTATTTTGTAGTTTATAATTCTAAGTGTTGATCTCAATAGCCTACGACCTTCGTTACAATGTATATAATATAAACATATATAAAAAAGTATTTAATTTTTTATCTTAAAGAATTTATAATAATATAACGAAGATTGTAAACTATTAAAATCAATATTTAAAATTATAAACTATAGAATGAAAACTACGAAATAAAAGAGTTATATATACGAATCGCTTTACGTAACGAGTCAATCAGGCGCCACTCGGCTAGCCGGAACGGAGTAATATTAGTGCGTAACAAAAACAATAGTTTTGTTAATGTTTTAATGCTTTTCGAGTTAAATAAAAAAAATAATAACAAAACTAGTAATAAAATATAAACAATTGTTGCTTTTTTATGTAATAACTTTTTAAAGCTTTATATTATATATATTTTGATAATTTATTTGTTTTCTTTAACTTTTTGAAGTATGTATATGATTTAGAGTATATTGTTTTAAGGATTTGCTAAACGAATTCGAAGATTAATAAGAAATTTATTGAATTAAAAGTAAAAGATAAAGAAAAATATGAAATGAAATAAAGCATTATTTATAGTATTGTTTTCTTTTCAAATAATGTTTGTTAAATGAGTTGAAAGGATAATATATTTGTTTTAATATAAAATATATTTTACAATCAAACGATAATAATTAATAAGTTATACAAAAGACTTTGATTAACTTTTACAAAAGTTAAAACAATTAAAGTATCCTTTGAAAACGATTCCCAAAAGATTTTATTTATTCTGAAGCTTTATAACGATTACAATTACGAAATAGATAATGTTGATTTAAAGAATTAATTTGCTTTTTTAATATTGGATTAACGATAATAACGATATAAAAGATACTAAGCATTAAAACAATGATTACTAGTTATTGTTTTAGTTAATTATTATCGCATTTATATAAAGTTTTCGAACGAAAACTTTATTGCAAAAAAGTTTAAAAATAATGATTTTCGAAAAAATATTACAAAAGGTTTGATAATTTATTTTGAACTTTTAATTTAATAAACAAAGCTTAAACGAAAGTATAAAAACTTAATTAAAATCTTTGAACTTTCTAATAATCATCAATTAATTTATATAAAGAAAAAGAGAGTAAATCAAATTTATAAAAAGCAATTTTATAATAGTAAAAGGGTTATATTAAACGAATAAAATGAAAATTTCAAACAAAAAAGATTAAATACAAAAGTTATTATAGATATAAAAAGTGTAATATAAATCTATATAATAATAATAAATGTTTTAATAGTTATTATAGAATAAAAGTGTAATTTCCTTTGAATCTTCGAGATCCTAATGTTTTGATTGGTGGATAAGATCCCTGTTAAACAATGGCGTCCATTTTCCACAGTTTAGAGAATAATCACTTAACTCAACTTCATCTTTCATCTTTCATTTTTCATTTTCCATCTTCCATCTTCCCATTTCAATCTTCCATCTTCCATCTTCCATCTAAAATCCAATATTCATTTCTTTTTCCATTGTATATATCTCTCTCTCTATAAATACGCATTTCTACTACTATACTCCTCTCCCCCTCCTCTTCTCCTCCCCCTCCTCTTTCCCCCTCCTCTTTCCCACTCATCTCTCCCACTCACTCCTTCTTTAATCTCTTCCTCAATCCCTTCCTCAAAACCCCCTTTCAAACCCCCCTCTTAAACCTTACTTGAAAAAGAAAAAAGAAATCTCCATCCCCCTCACCCCCTCCTCCCTCCATTCTTCTCTTCCCTTTCCTTTCTCTTCTCTTCTCTTCTCTTCTCTTCTCTTCTCTTCTCTTCTCTTCTCTTCTCTTCTCTTCTCTTCTCTTCTCTTCTCTTCTCTTCTCTTCTCTTCTCTTCTCTTCTCTTCTCTTCTCGCCCCTCCTTCCATTTCCTTCACTTCTCTTCTTTCTTCTCTTCCTTCTCTTCTTCTATTCTTTCCCTTCTTTTTTTCCTTAAAAAAAATCAAATTTAAAAAAATAAAAATAATTTCTTATTTATTTATATTTATATTTTTATTTATTTATATTTATTTATTTTTATTTATTTTTATTTATTTTTATTTATTTTTATTTATTTTTATTTATTTTTATTTATTTTTATTTATTTTTATTTATATTTATTGATATTTATATTTATTTTTTTTTATTTTTTTTATTTTTTTTTCTTTTTATTTATTTATATATATTTATTTATATATATATTTATATATATTTCTTTAAATTTATATATATTTATTCATTTTTATTTATATCTATTTATATCTATTTCTATCTATTTCTATTTATTTCTATTTATATTTATTTATATTTATTTATATTTATTTTTTTATATTTTTTTATATTTATTTTTATTTTTATTTATTTTTATATATCTATTTCTATTTATTTATATTTATTTATATTTATTTATATTTATTTATATTTATTTATATTTATTTATATTTATTTATATTTATTTATATTTATTTATATTTATTTATATTTATTTATATTTATTTATATTTATTTATATTTATTCATTTTTATTTATATTGTAAAAGAGAAGAAGATAAAGAGTAAAAACAACAACAAAAAGAATAGTCTTCTAAAAAAGAGTAATATAATAAAAAAGAAATAGAGGCTAAAATTAGCTAGAATGGTTATAAACGATAAAGAAGAAAAGAACAATTATAATGAATGATTTAAATCATAATGAATATATATACAATCAAGAAAAAAAATGATAAAGAAAATAAAATTCAATAAATAAAACATAATATAATAATCTAAGATATAAAATAAAAAAAGTATAAATACTCTTTATAAAAAGCGAAATTATATAAAGATATTAAATTCGAATGGTTAAAACCATTTTGCAATCTTATATTCCTTTTTACTTTATTTGTTAATTGATTTTGATTAACTAAAAATAAAAAACAAAGAAAATTGCGAAAACAAACTCAACCAAATTTATATATTAACAAATAAACCAATATATTTATTTTGTTATATTAACAAAATGCTTTAATAAAATCTATTGATCTAATATTCTTCAATATTGGTTGTTATACTTTACAAATTCGCAAAGTATTTCTTTACAAATTTATTGCATTTCGAATCCATCATTTCGATTTCAAACATTTCGAGAATTTATAATCATTTGCTTTGTATAATAAACGATTCTTTTAATACGCAAAACGATTTTGATTTGCAAATAGATTATCGTAATGATTTCTTTTTTTCAATACATTATCTTTTCTTTGAAAGTCTTGAATCTTCATTATCTTCAAAAGATCCGTCTTGAGAATTATAAATACTGAAATTTAAAGAATATAAATGATCAAATTTTTAATTATTGAAGATAAAATAAGAAAAAGCAATAAATTGTTTATTTATAGAAAGATTAATATTTAGTTTTAATATATTAACTATTATTAAACAACCAAAAAATGAATGTTTTTTATATATTTTTTTTGTTTTTTCACTTTTTTGAAAGTTTATATAAAAAAAACCAAAATATTCTTTTTCGATTTTTTGTATTACAAATTGAATTATTCCTTCAATTTCTATAACAATTCTAAAGCGCTTTTCTTTATTAATATATTATTTTAAAACAAAATTCTTATAAGTGTTTATTTAATAGAATATATAAAAAGTATACAAATATTTATTGGAAAGTTAAATATTATAAATCTTTCTTTTTTCGATATATTTTTATTAAAAATTAATACTAAATTACAATATAATTTGAATATCGTTAAATATAATATAATATTTAAAAAAAAAACAAAGATTAATTATTATTGTTATATATTACAATTATATAAAGAATTATAGAAGTATATAAAGATTTAATACTTATAGCAATTGTATCAATTTTAACAATTGTTTTTAAGGCCAATATATTTATTGGATTTATAATAATTTTCTAATTCAATTCCATATTCTTTTTTATAGTTTTGTAATCTTTAAAATTAGTTTTAAATAATAATAATTACTATTTTCCAGTACCAAATAATAAAGCTTTGAAGAAAACTTTAATTGATTTAATTGATTAAAAAGTATTAATTTTCTTTGCTAAAACAAAAAAGAAATAAACTCAATATTTAATTTTACGATTATTATAAAAAACAAAGAATATAATTGCGTTATGTAAACTATACTTTTTCTTTAAACCAAAAATGTTCAAAATATTGTTATATATAAATAAATGATTAAAATTTCCAGTTGAAATATATTCTATTATAAAAAAAGGAATTGTTAATAAACGATATTCTTCATTAAATCTTTGCAAAACCGCTTTTCGTTAAAAAGCTAAATTAGCGTATACAATTTATTGTATTAAAAAAAAAAAAATTGTATGTAAAAAGTTATAATCCTTTCTTTTTCAACAATAATAATATTAATACATTTTAATTAAAGATCGAATGTTATTTTTAATCGAATCGTTAAAAATATTTAATATCGAAATCGAGATCCAAGCAAATCTTATTAACAATGGCTCTCCGCAAACGTTTAAATATATAAAAGGATTTATTATATTAAAAAAAAGCTTTTAAAAAACCAATAAGTTAAAAGTTTATTAATATCGAGCTTTTTTTGCAATAGTATAAAGCTTAAACCAATTATAAAACTTTTCAAAAATATATATTTTATCGATTATATTTTTTTTCGCATAAATTTCCGTTAATTTGCTATTAAGCTTTTTTATTTTGTAATGAATAATTTCCAAATTAAAAATATTTGTCAATTGTTGAATATAATATAAATATATATTTGATGAACGATAAACAATTAATTCAATTATTTAATGCTATTCTTTTTTATTTATTTATTTATTTATTATGTTTAACGTCTATGTAAACTAGCTAGGCTCTTGACCTCCCGAAGGGTACTAGAGACGGGTGATATACTAATGGGTCGTAGACCCAAGAGCTTACTATTTAGGTATATATCGTACAATATCGCTAGGTTAAAGTATTGAAGCCGCTTTTTCCCAACGATTTTTTACAATTTTAATTTTATTGGGCAATTTCCTTTCGTTGTTTAAAGGAATGTTTTGTATTAAAGGGGTTAATTTTTGTTTGTTATATTTAAAAAGAATAAATATTGAGTTATATAGCAATCACATTAGTAAAAAACGCTAAAGAGGCAATTGTTATATTAGATTGCAGTTTTTGTATTGTTGTATAAAGTATTATGCCGTGCTTTATAGATTACGCTTTAGATTAGGCTTCGAAGTAAAGCAAAGAATGAAAAGGGGAAAAGAGGGGTAAGAAAAGAGTTGAATAAAGCGCTGCGTTAAGTATTATTCGAAATGTTATTAGGTTTTCGATTGCAAAATGTAAAGTATTATATTATTACAACAAAACGCTTGAATTTTTTTGGAAAAGCAAAAAGTTATTATATATAATTATACCCTTTCCAAACGATTATTAATAAATAAACAAATTTGAACAACTACAAATAAAACCTTTTAATAGAGATCTTACAAAAAACAAAATGCTTAAGGGTTTTAACTCTATTGTATAAACAATGAGTCTTTACGTTTTCGTATTTAAAATGCTTATAATAAGCTTTAAAGTCGTTATACTTAGATTGCAACACTAATAATCTATATAATATTGATTTAACAAATCTAAATTTTGTAAGCTTTTTAAATATATATTCTAATTACTATTTGTAATATCCTTTTGCTAGTATAAGTTCGTTTTTGCTTTATTAATCGTTCGTTATATTGCGAATTAAACCTTATATTATCGAATCTATCCCATTAATCGTTAGTTGCGCGATAAGCTTTGAATCTATTATATTGCTTTTCGCGTTTGCGTTTATTAATCTATTCATTGCTTTATTGTCGATAATCCTTTAATGTTTAAGGGATTATTATATTTTAATTGTATATTGATCGATAAATCTATGGCTTTCTAAGAACGCTTATTATGAAATATTCAAAGCATTCGCATGTTTACATTATATTATCGAAATATTATCGATACAAAGCCATTTTTGTATATTCATAGTAATTAGTAACGTTAACGCTTTTTGTAACCCTTTCAAAACGCTTATTGCTTTTGCATTGAAGATATGCAAAAATGTATTAATTGTATCTTTGTTAATAGCGATAAAATCTTATCTTTGATAAATTGCATAATTGTAGTTTATATACTTATCTATATTATTGTACGATTCGGATTCATCGGAGAAGATAGTAATTGTATTAAGGGGTAGAGCGTTTTATCAATTAATAAAGCTTTTAGTTGCTATTTCCTTGTCTATCCCCCCCATAAAATCCGTTTTATACTTGGGGGTATAATGCGAAAGAGAAAGAATTGAACAAAACGCTTTTGGGAGTAGCTAATTCGCTATCTGTAGTTTTGTACTGCATTATATACAATGCTTTGATACAACTAGATGTATAGTAAGCAAATAGCGTACATCCAGCCTTTTAAATCGAAAAGCTATATTAATATAAATATATTTTAAAGCTACTTTGCAAGGCAAAAAGCCCGCATCGCGTAGACTAACCATTATAAATATAGTTCTTCAAATTGGTAATATACTTTTTATTGCTATATTAATCATTTTGTTCGCTTTTATTATACATAATCTTATACGGGTACTTATTATAATACTTTGTAAATGATTGCTACCTATGTTCAATCTCGTTCGTTCCGGGTATTACACTTTTGCCCCATATAGTAACGAAAATAGAATATATATAATCGTGGCTTTTTGTAAAGAAGCTATAGAGGGTCTATATTGCATATTAACAAAATGCTTAATATACAATGTTATTTTCTATACCTTTTCCATTCGTTCTGTAATATACTTTTTGAATGTAAACTTATAATCGAGTTATATTTCTAGTTATCTCAACGCTGATTACTTTGTATCGTTTAATACGCTTATTGTAAACTGTATAATTAATATAAAAAAGATAATAGCTTTTAAAGCGTATATATAACGTTTATAAATGAAATATATTATTTCCAATTTTTTTGATACAAAAGTAACTTTATTAGTTTATCCCCATATTTTAATTTTTTGTATATCTTATACAATCGTTGTAGTATTCTTTTCCAATGTATTGTTTACTTTGTAAAACGTAATATCGTTTATATACCCGAAACGAAAAGCTTGATCCTGGTTTAAAAGTTTCGTCAAATAAAGTATATAAAGTATTAAAGATAGAGATAAGCTTTAAAAAATGCCGCATTATATTTGCGATTTATTTGTATACACATTCTTTAATCTAACCATCACTTTGCGATCCTATAAAAACGATTGAACCATTTTCAGAAAAGCTATAAGCCAGTTTTAATTCTGCATCCTTTTTAGTAGTTATTGGGGCAACAATGCGTCAAATGTATTTTAAACATTTATTGTAATCAGCATAACCTTTCGTTTCTTGATAAAAGCGTATTTTACGTTATATATAAATATTATAATTAAGTTTATAATCGATCGTTTAAATAAAGCTTTATAATGCTAAAGATTTAATATACTGTACATTAACGCCGTTTATACTATCTGTCTTGCAATGATTCGTTTTAAACTTTTGTTTACATAGAATAGTAGGGTTATCAAGCGTTAAGAGCGTATAAAGCTTTTATTCTTTTTATTGATTTTGGGTAATATTACTATTTCGGTTAATCGTTAAACTTTAGAGAAGTAGTTTCTTTTGAGATAGTATTTGAAAAGATTGTATAAATATTCTTTAACGTTTTCCTAACAAGCTTTTAAAAGTTTAATTATAATCCTATTAACTTTTAACGAAGTATTTGAAATCTTAATAGTATTTCGTTCTATTTTCTTGAGGGATATAGTAATATCCTAAAAGAGAATAAAAACATAATTTTTTAATACCGGATTCATCTTTAAATCGTTAATATTATCGTATTTGTATAATACTTTGTTTAATAAAGTTTATACTTTTTTCTTTATATTTTCGATCAATTGGTCGTTGATTATAAGCGATAGAGCTTTAAAAGAGAAGATTATTTTATATTAGCCTATTATTTTATATAGATTTGTATTATTCGATATATTATCGATTATTTTTCTTTAATACTTTCTTTTCGCTTTACATATTACAATAAGTATTCGTTTTCTATTTTCGAGGGTTTTGTTAAAGTATTTGTATAGATTATATATCGTTGCATTTTTGTTGATTCATCAAAGCATTAATTATGCCCGATCATTTGTCGATTACTTTGCGGTTTATATTGATTGTTGAAATAGATTAATAAACCATTTCGCAATTGTTTCCAATTCGATATTTATAGCGATATTTCCGATTTTCGATAATTAATATACTTTATTTTCTATTAGATTAACAAATATATATAAATCGTTTTCAATAACTTTATATCTAATACGTTTGTTAGAAATTGTACTTTGCCCTGGAATAATAGTGATCTGCATATAATGGTTCGATCCGCAATTTATATCCTAATATATCATCGTCTTTATAAAAAGTATATTGGAAAAAATAAAATCAATTATATACCCTGTATAATAAATAGGTATTTCTACCTCGTTGATAAAGTTTATATTAATATTCTATAATCAATTAATAAACAAGATTTTTTGAATAAC
The DNA here is from genome assembly GCA_002162555.1 of Monilinia aucupariae. Classification (NCBI taxonomy): domain Eukaryota; kingdom Fungi; phylum Ascomycota; class Leotiomycetes; order Helotiales; family Sclerotiniaceae; genus Monilinia; species Monilinia aucupariae. The sequence goes on along the minus strand of NGKF01000041.1, from coordinate 67,603 downwards.
CAACAACATTTTTGGTTTATAAATATTATGTTTCGCGTTGAAATCCTTTTTAATCAGTATACAAAGCGCTAGAGTAATATTTGTTGTATAATGTATTATTGCTATAGTATTAAACTTGCGATAAATATTAACTATATAATAACCGTTTATTTCAAACTATATTATATTCCTACAATGCTTTTTATACTATTATTATATTTGTATCGTAGCTTTTCGTTATATATACAATATAATCTTTGATCGCTTGGTTTCCTTTTTGGTTGCTTTTTCCGATTTCTACGAATTGTAAGGAGTATAGCATTTGTATACTAAATAATTTTATATTTTGGTGCTCGATAAGCTTTAGGGTTTTTGGATACAAATTACATCCGTTTTGCTTTTGTAAACAAATTAAAGCAAAATATTATATACTTTTGCTTTTTTTCTTATATTCGTTTATACCATTATTATATATAAAATCGAATTATCCTTATGACTTTCGTTGTTATATCGATTTAAGCCTTTATTTATTAAAGGAATTAATGGCTTCAATCAATTGTATGGTTATTGCGGCATTATTGTTATCGATATCTATTGTATCTTTAATACAAGCTTTGTATACATTGTTCTGTAACAAAAGCTTTAGATTCATTTAACTCGGGATTATTTTAAAGCGTTTTGATGCTTTATTTTGCAATATTGTCGTATCTATTGCATGTTTAGTATTATTATTTACTTCTTTTAAAATCGCTAGTATCTGGATTTCGATATGAGTAAGTGTTGAAGATTAAACAATGTTTAATTGTATAAAGCTTTATATACTTTGAAACGTTTGAAAGTTTTAAATTTTCGCTTGAAATATGCGTACTATTTGTATAATATATATAACTATCCCTAAAGCATATACTTTTTGAACCGCTTGATTGTTTTTGTAGATTAATTTCATTTGAACTTTAATCAAGTTGTATTATGGTTTATTTTTAGCTATATTGCAAAGCGCTAATAAGTAACCTTTGTATTTTATTAAAAACAAATCGTAATATCTGTTGCATTTTGCAAATGTTAAGTATAGTTTGTATATCAATCTTTAATACTTAGTTTTTGTGATACTACAATTATTACATTGTGTAAGTTGTGTGCAACGATAAATATTACAGTAGATTTGGTAGCCTTGTTTATAAAGTTTTATTTGGTTACAAAAGGATAGAAAAATGGAAAGGGGGATAATTTCAAATAAGCGGAAAGGAATAATTGAAGTAATAAAACTAACTATTTAAATGTTTTTCGCATTGTTTCCAAAACTTTTAAAGCATTTAATCGAGGTGATATTGGTTTGAATCCGGGCTTCTCTTTTTATTATCTTTTTGATGATTTCGATTTGTTCGTTAATTATATTAAACAAAATGTTTAGTACTAAATGTATACAATGACTATACTACATTTTTAAAAGATTGAAGTATATAACTTTAATGATTTTATAGATTTTTGATTTATAAATATTTTTCATTAAAACGTTCCTTATCTCTAGGGATTTAGAGTGTAATACCCAACCCGATTTGTATCCTATCATCTCTAGGATGTTTCTGTTTTTGATTTCTAGGATAGTTTTAATTAGGTTTTTTTGAATCAAAAAAAAGCTATTGCGATATAAACCTGTGAAAGGGGCGTATTTAGCAAAAATACGTTTATCTACTTTTGTTACCTTAACAATGTTTTTTTTTGTAAAATTTGCTTTGAAAACTCCATTTTGAGGGGCGGTTGAGGGCCCGCCAATTTTAAGGGTTTTGATAATCTTTGTCCAAATCATAAAAAGCAAAGTTGCTATTGTATTTTCCTTCGTTTTAAGGAATTTAAAGTTTTCTTTGCTTTTGAAGGTTATACCCGTTGTAAAAGTGTTCGTTACATACTTCAAGATTGCTTTTTGGATTGGTAGGATAGTATATATCTTTTTTTGAATAAAAGTTTTGATAATCTTTTTCAAAAAGTTAACAAATACATTTGTAAATTTGTAGCGAGTTGTTGTTTATTATTCGACTTTCTATAAAAGCTTATTGATTCTTTGAAAAGCTATTAATCTTCCTAATCCCTTAAGTATAATAAAAAAAAAAAGTATAGGTTTCGTTTTTGTTTCAATTTAAAATTGAAAAAGGATAAACAAAAAAGGGTTGCATTGTTATATATAATCGCTATCAACCATCCGCATTGCTTTTGCAAACGTAGTAAAGTTTATTTCCGCTATTCGGATTTGAAAAGCGCGTTTTGTATACCTTTCGCAAACGTCAAAACTTTACGAAGTTCGTAAAATATTATTGTGCGTATCTACTAATAGTGAAATGTATCGCGTCGTCGTTGCTTGATCTCTGTATTATATAATTATGTTGATTTAATACTATTCGATTTGTTTAGTAATATATCTTTTTAATAAAACTTGAAACTATACAAAATTGTTATTAATAATTACGAGAAAATATTTGTATACTTTAAAAATAATATACTTATCGATTTTTTGATATTCAACAATATAATTGCTAAGTTTAACAAAAGTTCGATAATAAACTATTATAACATTCATTAAGTTTACTTTACAATCAACTTTTTTGATCGGAATATCAATACTTAAATATTCCCAAACCATTATATTATGATTTATCAATTCAATAGAAACATTCAAATCTATATTCTCAATTTCGAATACAAATATAAATCGAAAAAGTATTTTTAACCAATATTATTTATTATCAATATTCAATAGATTATATTCATTGTAAAAAAAGCTTAAATCTTTGGTTTTTTTGTTAGTTTATTCTATTTTACCCTTTTTTTTCGATATAACCAAAACAATTTTTTTGAATTTAAAAAGTATAATTTATCGATCAATACAACATTCTTGTTTTTGTGTTTTTGATAATTAGTGTATTAATTTACTATTAACGTTATTGATAATATTTACAAATCCGAAAATCCTAATAATAGTATATAAATCTTCAACAAATCGAAAACCCTATTTGAAGATAAATAATAAAGCTAAAGGTTTGCTAATAAGAAATCTTACTCAATGGTTTATAATATTGTTTAAATATCCTTTATATTTGCATTAAACATCCTTTATTTTTCTAATAACAACAATATTATCTTTCAAGTATTCTTTTTGAAAAATATTAATAATAAATTACACTTTATCCCAAATTATATCGATCATCAATTTATCTATAACTTTCTCAAATTTATATTGTAGAATCAATACAAAATAATTAAAAGAAATATATATGTTATATTGCAATTTAATAGATCGATTTTTACATTATTTCAGAATCTACAAAAAGTAATTAAATTTTTTTGTATACCATACTTCAATGATAATTAAAAGAATTGCAAATCGTTAATCGACTTTACTACATTCAATCTCTTTAACTAACAAAGATTTTAGTTTATTTATTATAAAAAACAAAAAGTATAACAAAAATAAGAAATTGTAATACTAAAAAGCAAAAGAATATAAAAAATCTAATATAAAAATATAAAAAATCTTATAAAGAAAATAAGATTTATAAATACAAAAAAGGCTAAAGAATCAATAGATTAATAGAAAAAAACAATTGTTTAAAAGCAAAAAAATCAATATCGAAATTAAAGAATTGTAAAGTTATTGATACAAAAAGATATAAAAATCGAAGTATAATATATAGAAAAAGTTGTTATTATTGAAGAAAAAAATTAAAATAAAAAGGAAAAAAAAGTATTAATATAATAAAAAAACAAATTAAATAAAGACAATATATAATATAAACAATTAATAAAGGAAAACAAATGATTTAATATAAACAAAAAGAAATAAAAATTATTTTATTAACAAAGTAATTGCTTTATTTATTAATAAATAATATTGTTTTTAATAACAAATAATTTATTTATTTAAAATGAAATAATAGATTACAAATAGCTTCGAATAACAATTTTAAAGGATTTAATTAATCTATTAAACGATAGTATCGAAGATTTGGTTAATTTATTGGATAATAATATAAATTAATATTTTTAATAAAGCTAAACTTTAAAGTTAAAGCTTTATATCAAATTCGAGGAGTTCAAGATTTTGTTTATACAGATCCTAATTTGCGAAAAGGGATTTCGATAATTAGATTAAGTTAACAAAACAATTAACTTTTTTTAAATATCGAATTATTGTTTGTTAATTGATTTATATTTTTTAAAGTTTGTTGTCACGCTGAGAGCGTAAGGCACGTGAGAGGCACGTGTTTACTAAACAACATGCTTTTACGTATTACTCGGATCTTCCGGTAGTAGGTGTACGAGCATTATAAAAAGCATATGTACGCTATGGTGCCCGAGCATATTAAAAGTATACGTACGCAAAAGCGCACGAGCATATTAACCGCTTTTGATCTACCGACGCTAAAAGCATTGGAGTATTAACCGAGTTTGGTATATCGATTAATTGAGCTTGTAATTATTGTTATACGATTATATTATAACTTGTAGTATTGTAAATCCTTATGATTACAGAGCTATACAATGATTATGTATGATTATATGTAATCATGTATATGTAGTATATAAGGATAGATGAATCCTGTATTTAGAGAGATAGATAACAATATAATCATTGTTTTATATTTATACTTTTATCCTTTTCTAATATTATTTCATTATATATTCGTAGTTATCCTTTGTAATAGTTATAAGCCCGGTTTGTGCTCAAAATCTTTGCAACAATTACAATTCGAATATTGATATTATACAATTCTTTTTTTCCCTTTAATCTTTAATTATCTTTTATTATACTTTTATCTTTTAATATCCATTCTTTTCATTATATTACAAATCATTTTCAATAGTTAAATAGATTGGTTCCTTTGGTATTTATCATTTAAAAACGTTAATTGCTTTAAACATATTTGGAATAGTATTGATTTAGATACCCCAAACTCTTTCAATTACTAATTTTGTGATTGGTTAAGCGTTAATTCATCTCAAACTTTTTCCATAGATATTATAATTTTTGAAAAGAATCGTAAACGTTATAATCAATATGCTATGAATTTTAAAGTTTATAATCGATACGCTACTAATATCGAAATGGATGAAATGTTTAAACCTAAACTTTCTACGGATCTTGTTCTTGTTACATTAAAGGATCTTTCAAAGATTTTCTTATTTATAAAAAAGATCTATAGAACTTAGAAAAGTGAATACAACCAAAATCATAATAATTTCCGTTATATGTTCGATTGGATCATATTTATAATCGATTCATTTTATGCTTTGAAAATCTTTTAGAATACTATACAAAATTATACCCTGAAACAAATTATTGTTTATTTATATATAAAGATTGTTTCTATTGATTTAATAATCCTAAGGATTATTCAAATCAAATATATTAATTATTTGAATAGTATATACAATAAACAAATCGATTTGGTTAAATGGTGTAAAAAATAGGAATCATTTTACGTTAAAGTATTGGTTTACAATTTTTTGAAGATCAAAGGAATTTATAGATGTAAATAATTTCTGGAAATATTAAGCAAATTAGCTTCAAATTAGTTGAAGCAACAATTAATTATTTTGAACATTGAAGATAAGAAAGGATACTATATTACTATTTTAGAACAATACAATAGTTTTTTTGTTGATTATATTGATCGAATAGATTGTAATCTATTACCAAAAAGATCCTTTATTATTCAAAGATTAGAATTCTAATAATCATTCGGATCAAAGCAACAATCGAAGAGCAATAACGCTAATAATGTTATTCAATATTATCCTTGTAAAAAAAATTAATCAATCGATCTAGATCATTGTTATAAACTAAACAAATGCTGTATAATTAAATTAGCTTTTATCGATAAATATATTGAACAGTTTACTTGAACTATTAATGAAAAGCAAGTTAAGAAAATTAATAAACATATCAAAAACAAGAAATATAATAATTTTTAAAACGTTTTGATCAAAAAGGGATAGTTTTTTATTATTTAAATTAATTAATTTTATAGATCTTTATAAAGAAAGAATCTTTATAATATTGTTTTTTGCATTATCAATCTAAACGAGTGTATTAACGTTTTTGTTATACCTATGATCATTTTCATATATATGCTGGCAAATTATACTTTATTGGATAATTGCAATATTATATATATTATTAACAATACAAGCTTTTTGGTAGGCGGAAAGTACGTTTCTAGCGATATTTTGGATTATATTGAAATAGGATCATTAAGTTTGTTAATGGTTGATCGTAGCGAAAGGGTAATCAAAGGAATTTTGCTAGGTAATGCGGATTTTACATTAATTAATGTTACATTTATTCTTGGTTTTTATATTAATTTTGTATCCAAAACTTTATTTTGTAACAAAAATACTTGGTTTGATGGATTTAACGTTATTGTTAGGATCGGCGATTGGGTTAATAGTATTATTATTGTTTAATGTATTAAAAAGTATAACTTTGTTTTTTTAGAATATAACGTTTATTACAATTATTCTAATAAGTTTAATTTTCTTATAAATATAAATATTATAATGTTTATCGAAAACCAAAAGATTAATAAACATTTTTTTCGATTATACAAAACGATAAAACCTTAGTTGGAATTAAGCGATTTATAGTATAAAAGATTAAGATATCTTAGCAAAGAAACATTGGAATATTTAGTTAGGATAGTTAAAAAAGTACGGATTAAGGGAATTATTCGGGTAGAATACATTGATTATTTACGCATATATATTAAACAAATTGTTTTATACTTATTTAGTGATTATTAATCATCTAGATCTTTTTATAAAGTTTAATGGGATTTGTTTAATTTTCTCTATATTTATAACGAAGTGTTATAGTTGTTAGTAATCAAGGATATATATAATGGAAAGATCTTTACTTCTATATTGATCTAGAAAACGTATAACAAAGTTTTTGAAGTTTTAAAAAACTTTATTGTATAGGTTTATTGTAAGTATAGTTTTTATATTGTAATGATTAAGCAAAATAATGATATATTTGTAATAAGGATCAAAAGTAATACTATATTCGAAAGATAAATCTTTGAAAAAGGTATAAAACTTGAACTCTTTTTTTCCTTTATATATGAACTTAATGAAAGAGCAAAATGCGCAAAGCAAGAAATCATTATTAAACAAATTAAAATGCATATTTCAATTGGATTGCTAAATAAAATATGGGTAGAGATCGTTTTTGCTGTTATATATTTATATAATATTAGTTTATTGAAAGTAAAAGGTTGGAAATGTTTTAACAAAATAATTAATTCCTGATTTAAGCAATACTACAAGTAATACTCATTATCGTTATTACAAAAGATTATTAACGATCTTTATCTCGATTAGAATGCGATATATAGGTATGGTTATTGTATATACCTTTTGGATAAGGAAAAAAAAGCTGGGATTAAAGTAAAATAATATAAAACTAACCTGTAAGTATATATTGAATATTTGATCGGATATATTCCTATTATAGTAATCTTTTATATCTAGATCCTTATATTCGATAAAGTTATTATTACACGAAATATTAAATTTGATAAAAGATTTGTTTATGAAAACAATCTTTGTAGTAAAATTATTAATACTATACTAATTCAAATAATTAAGAATTTGATTGTTGAACTAAATATTCAACAAATAAAATCGCTAGATAACATTATTTTAAAGAATGTGGATAATGAATTTACTGGAGGATCTATACAAAGAAAGCTCAAAACTGCGTGCACTCTTAATCAAAATTATAAACACTCTAGATCTTCAATTTCGGGGGTGATTAAAATAATTAAAAAAGATCAAGAAGATCAAAAGAATTTAGTGATAGAATTTTCGCTATTTATTTCAATTCATGATAATGAGTATGGTATTTCGTTAGATCCCGATACAGTTATAAAAGTCAATAAGTTAACGCCGGTTTTTAGTGAACCAAAATCTTTGTTGGCTATATTTACAATGGAGAATAAAAACCCGCTCAAAGTAATTAATTTATGAAAGGCTTGTATAAACTTTGGTTATAGAGAATCAATGACTTTACTAAAACCATTAATATCAATGTTAAATAGTATTCTCAAAAACGATAAATCGAATAATCACTCGATTCTTAATAACAAAAAAGGAAATACAATATTACTTTTTATAGAGAGAAATATATTTAAAAAATCTCCTTCGCCATTTATATCTAATAAAGCTACTAAACGACTATGTACCTTGTAAATAAAGATTCTTAAACTTAATATCAATATTGAAGAGTATATTAAATTCGATGCGCTTAACAATATTGATATAATCCTTGATCATACAAAGCATTAAACAATAGATTATACCAAACGCTTAAATCGTTTGCATTAATAAGCAAATGGTCATTATAAGATTAACATTTTTATTGGTACCGTGATTGTTTAATCATACGGATTTAAAAATGGATTTTAACGATTAAATGATTTCTATGATACTTTCTGATTTGATAGGCAGGAGGATAAGCTAAATGAACAAAATGGTAAGTTTATCATTATATATAATGTAATAGTTATTGTAATAAAATATAAACCGATAATTATGCTTTTGATTCAATCCAAAGTTATTGATCTTTTACAAATGTTTAAATCAACGGTACCATCACCATCGAGGTTTTTCCATAATCTTAGAACTTATATATTTGGATATTGGTTCAAAATGGATTATAATCGCGAAATTAAAGCATTACAAGATCAAAGCATTTAACAAAAAATTGAAACAATATTGGTTAAATTAAAGCTTATTCCACTTCAATAGATATTTACTTATAAGAATGATTAAAGCGACTATATCGATTGTTGTAGATTACAATTAGTAATTAAAAAAGATTTTCAGGATATAGCAATAATCGAATCGATTTACGCAATTACGTTTATTGCGCAGTTCTTTTGTATAATAATGGTAATGATAGTAAAAAATGATTTTGAAATAAAGCAATACGATATTGTAAATATTTTCGTTAATGCATTTCGAGATTTTACTGGGAATTCAATAATATATTATATGCTAGATGGGTATAAAGTATTTGGTAAATCCATTACTCTTGATTGTGCATTATATAACTTAAGAAACTTTTTTGCACTTTAGTATAAAAAGTTTATAAGCATATTCACCAGCCTGAAAATAATAAAATACAAAAAAGAGCCTTATATCTTCATATCTCCTAATTACCATATATTCATTTTATTCTTTATTAACAATATTCAGATGATTTATTACAAAAAATATAAACATTAAAAAGATTAAATAGTTAATAAAATCAAGACTAGATATAAGCTTAAAGATTTTAACGATATTTAATAGTTTCTAGGGATTCGAATTATTAAAAATCGATAATTTAAAAAATTGTAATTAATATACAATATTTATATCGATAAAATCGCTTGCAAATTTGGTTTTATAAAGAAAAAAGTAATTATATTATTTCCAATTATAATATTCGAGAAAAATAAGAATATGGCTTTTTTTTTTAAAGTAAAGGAATATTAGGAAAAAGTTGAATCAATCTTGTATTCGGCCATAATAATTAGGGCCGATTTAGCTTTCCCTTTCTTCAAACTAAGCGAATATAGTATTAACCCTTCAAAGGATCATCTTATAGTAACAAATCATTATATCGTATACCTATACGGATCTCGATACTTCTTTATTTGTTATGGGGATAATTATATACTTCAAATAATGATTTTTTCAAATGCTTTTTTTGCAAATAATGTAGTTATTTAGAGATCTTTTTAAAGCTATATGATTATATTATATAATAGTACCATTGTATAAAAAACCATAAGATAAAATATAATTATTACTTCGATTATAAAGATAGAACTTTTAAGTATGGAAAAATCAATTAAAGAAGTAATAGCAATATTAAAGCTTTTAAAAAAGATTAAGGTATTAGTAAAAAAGCCTATTAATATCTTTTGCAATAATACTTAAACAATCCAATTAATAGTTAATGAGAATGAAAAAATCTTTATTAAATTTAAGCATATGGATATTCAGAATATATGGTTTCGTTAAGAATACGCTAATAAGCGATTCTTAATTATATATTTATCAATTGCCGATATGTTAGCAAATAAGTTTACTAAAAATCTTATTAAACAAAAGTTTAAATATTTTATTAAATTGATTAATATGCAAAACGCTAAGGATCGAATTATAGAGGTTATCGAATGATTAGTAATTATGTGGTATTCAAACAAATTAATATTACAATACTTTTCCTATACCCCATTACTCCAATCCCTATTCTCTACCTCTACCCCAAAGGAAGTTTATTTCCAAGCAACTTTTTCATTACCATCATCATTACCCATTTTCCTCTCCTTCTTTTTTCTCTTTATCTTTATTACCGCAAGGTAATCCTTCGAAGTATATTCATTTCCAAAAAAATTTGCTTTCAGCGCAAACATACCCCGCGCCAATTTCGAAGTTATTTGAAGATCAACGTACTTTAAAATGCTTCAAAAAACGGCTTGGAAATACTTTATTTTCTATAGTCATATAGTTAACAATTATAATATAGAGCGAAAAGAGAGTATTATACTTTTTCATTATTATTGGCTTTTGTAGCCAAGAAATTATTTGTTATTGTATACAAATATATTGGTAAAGGCTGATATATGTATGTAAAGTATTAATAATATTAAACTTTTTGGGAATCTATGTTTTTATAATAAATCCTATTTTTTTATTTAGCGATCAACAATTTTATATATTATATATACGAATAGAGATTCTTTAGCTTTTTAAACCAAATCTTTTTAGCGGAGGTATAGAGAGTTGTTATAAAAGGAGTAACAAAAGTGAAAGATACTATTTTAAACCTTTTATTATTCAATTCATTACTATATTCAACTTTTGAAGGGTTAAAATTAAGGTTTTTATTAGAATTCTATGAAATGTAAGTAATGTATTGTTAAAGTGATTATAGTGTTTACTTTACAATAGAGTAAAGAATCTTTATCTTTATTTTTACTTTGATTTTTATTTTTATTTTTATTGTTATTTTTGCCAAAAGAATTAGTTTAGAAGAAACGAAAGGGAAAGGAATTAGAGGAGTGGGGAGAAAAGAAACAAAAGGGCAAAGGATGGCGGTAAGGGTAGTGGGGAAAGGGAACGGGGGTGTAGAGGGAGTGTTCTGGGGACAACCCAAAAGGATTAAGAGAAGAAGCAAAAAGAGAAGAAGAAACAAGAGAAGTAAAAGAAGCAAAAGAAAAAGAAGGAGGGGGAGAAAAAACGTAATGGCGGGAAGCAGCTAAAGCTTTTTAAATACGGGAAAAGTTCTTAGCCTAGAAGTTGCAAGCATAGCGAGGTATATTGATATTAATATTGTTGATATTGTTGTTATTGATTGTTATTGTTATTATTGTTGCTATTGTTTTTGATGGTTTAAAGAATCAAAGGATTAAGGGATTAAAACTATTATTATATAGCTAAGCGATAGAAATTATAACAAAACAACAATACACTACAAAACGATTAAATACAACAAATATATAATAAATACTTTTAACTATAATTGTTACTATTTATAGGATTGGCGATCCAAGCATCTATAAAATTACATAGAATTACTTATTTATACAATTATTTGTAGGGAAATTGCATATATATCATTAAATTAGTTTCTGTTTATTTGTTTACATTAACAAAAGATTACGCGAATAGCGCGTAATTGTAGATTCATTCATTTTGTTTGCTTTGTAAGCAAATTATGTGTTGCGCATATGATCTGGGGGATGTGTTACGCTGAAAGTGTAAGGTATGTAAAAGGCATATATTTACTAAACAACATATTCTTACGTATTACTCGGATCTTCCGATAGTAGATGCACAAACACTATAAAAAGCATATGTACGCTATAATGCCCAAGCATACTAAAAGCATACATACGCAAAAGCGTATAAGTACATTAATCGCTTTTGATTTACCGGCGTTAAAAACATCGGAGTATCAACCAAATTTGATATATCGATTAATTAAGCTTGTAATTACTGTTATACAATTATATCATAACTTGTAATATTATAGATCCTTATAATTACAAAGTTATATAATGATTATATATGATCACATATAATCATATATATATAGTATATAAGGATAAATGAATCTTGTATTTAAAGAGATAGACAACAATACAATTACTGTTTTATATCTATACTTTTATCCCTTTTTGATATCACTTCATTATATATTCGTAGCTATTCTCCGTGATATTTGTTTAATAAGTTTTTTAAACAAAAGAATTAAAACTTTCAAAAGATCTTTAATTTCCAAATCGTTATTTTCAATTTTGTTTGGTTCTATTGAAATAACTATATTGTTATATTGAATAAACTTTTTGAATTTGTTATTTATATAAGTTCTATACAAACAAATTTTATTTAGTTTTTTTAAGATATAAATGTTTTTGTTTATATTTGCTTCTATTATTTAATAAAGTTTAAGCCAATAATATATAAGTTTTCGCTTTTTTAATATATTAATTTTATTTAATAGATTATTGTATAGAACTATATCGCTTTGTTTAATATTTTTTTTCGTTATATTGTAATCTTTATCAAAACGTTTTTTCTTATTAAATCGATAACGCTTTTTGTATAATATAACTTCCCGAATATCCTTATTCTTTATTTCAAATTGACGCATATAAACAATCAACAAATCGGATTTTGTTTTTATAATATCTTAATCTAAAATTTTTCATATATAATATTTGGTTTCGATTAATAAAACAGAATACCGACCATAAATTATATAAAAAAAAATAAGATTGATAAACTTATAAATAATAACCCTATTAACCATCAAAATAATATTCAAATACTAAAACCATTTTCTTTTCCCTTTTATTACTTTAACTAAACCATTCTCCAATAACTAATATTTATATTTTATTACTTTGTTTGTTTTTAAATTATATATTAAAATCTAAACCCTATTGATTCTATACTTTACCGCAAAATATTTTATATAATCTTTATTTTCAAATTTTTTATCTATAACAACTTTTCCAAATATACTATATCGATAAACAACATTTCAAAGAAACAATACAATATTCTTCGAATTAATAATATACAAAGGCTTTGCTTCAATTTATCCAGAAAAATTATTATACAAAATTATTAAATATTTGTAGCTATTATTAGCAAGCATATAAATAATATTTAGATTGTATTTGGTTTAATATATATTAACTCAAATCGAATATAACAATTCTTTTTTAAAATTTAATTTGCGAAATTGATAATTAGGATAAGCTTTAATAAACATTTTAACTTTTTGAAATATATTCGTTCAATAATATAATTAATAAACTTTATTGAATATATTTTTTATTTCTTTGTAATTATATATATTATATAAATAAAAGATTAATTTTAAACATTCATTTTTGTTATTAATAATTTATTGGTAAAGTATATTCTTTAATTTATTTTTGAACAAATATTTATTTTGTATATTAAATCCCAAAGCTTTCTTTTTAAACTTTCCAAAATCTAATATTGTTATACCTATTAGCTTTTATAAAGTTGACAAATAAAAAGCGATTTTTCGATTATCTTTTAAATACTTATTGTACAATACAATATTTTGCGAATTTATAAAGTTTTGCGAATCATTTATTATTATAATATTGTTAAGCTTTTTAATGATCTAATTATCAATATCTATTTTATTTTTAGAAAGATTAAAAGAACTTCGAGATCGTTTTGATAATTTATCGATAATAGTATATAATGTTCCTTTAATATATCGGATTTCAAAGTCGAATAATCAAATCCAAGCGATTCATTTTGTAACCAAAGCTTTAAATAAATCAATAGCGATACAATTGAATTGTGCAACCAAAACTTTAGCATTAGTTTCAAAAATGAAATATATATTATAAAAATCAAATCTAAATTTTTGCAAAGCTTTTAAAATATTATAATACTTTTTTTTAATTGTATTGTAATTTCTTTCAACAACATTCTATATTCCATTTTCAAAACAAACCATTATTCTTTTTTTATTAAGCATTTAATCCAAATGATTGCTTTATTCTTTAAGATTAACGTTAATACTGCAAACAATTTTATCAACCTTTTTCGGATTATTGTATTGTAAAGGTATAAAAACAAAAATATAGGTTAAAGCATATTTTAAAAAATCTATAACAAATTGTTTTAACTTTGTTTAAATAAACTCTACATTTTTCTTTAACAATCGATATAAAGGATTTGCTTTTTTAACGAAATTCTTTATCTAGATCCAAAAAAAAATATAGATTTTAAAAAACATCCGAATATCATACTTATTGAATAGTATAGGTTAATCAATAATCTTCTGGATTTTTGCATTTACAAAAGTTTGCTTATTAATATTATAAATATAATTAATAATTTGGATTTTATTTATATATTATTCTAATTTAGCTTCAATTGAACAATTTGCTTTTTTTAATTGTTTAAACGTTTTGTTAATAAACTAAATATATTTGAAAACAAAACGTTTAACTTCATCTTCGATTTCTTTTATATTGTAATTATTTAATAAATCTTTAATTTCAATATTATTTAAGAAAAGCAATGCTATAATTAGCGAAAGATTGCTTAAGATTTTCAAAACAATTTTGCAAAACTAAACCATTAAGTTTATTACTTTTTATAGAAAAGTTATTTGTTGCAACAAATTAAATAAAGTTTGAAATGCAATTATATTCTTATTCTCTTTTGCTAAAAGGATTTGATTATAATTAGAAAAGAAATTGATCAAAAAAACAATTATATACCCCATAAAATTTTTAAAAAAGGTATTTACATCAAATAGAAAATTAACATTTTAAATTATAATCTTGTTCAACTCAACAATAGCATTAATAATTTTATAAATACCAAGAGCTTTTTTCTTAATCAAAAACTATAGATTCCTATATAGCCTTTCGCAATATTCGAATATTTTTTGATTAATACAATCTTGAAGCATTTTAAAGACTATTTACATTAAAGCTTTTGAAATCGAGAAACTTATTATTTATTATATTATATGCGGAATTATATTAATTTTTTAAAAAAGCGTAATATCAAATTGCACTTTGTTAATATAAATCCAATTAAATACTAAAACACTTTTGCGATTTAAAAGATATAATAATAATAGATCTTTTTTTTGTTCAATAAATATATCTTTATATTTGATTTTCTTTATATATTCAAAAATTAATCGATATCCTTTAAGCTTATTATTGAATCTTAATATCAAATACTTTTTCTATTTGTTAATAGGTTTTTGATAAAAGAACATTTTTCTATAATATTCAAACCAATCTATTAATCCTTTAAAACCTTTTTTATTTATATTTATAAGAATATTGAATAATTGAACTTTGTTAGTTTTGTTTTTGTACAAAGTATTAATAAGAAATGAAAAATCCTTTCAAAAATCCTTTATCGATATTTTAATCATTAGATATACAAATCATATAGTAATTCGATAATATTTATAAATAAACTTGTTATCGTTTCCAAAAACAACCAAATATTCAATATATTTTGATTTATTAATATATAAATTTCGCGAATCTAGAAATAGAATATAGTTTTCAATTGATTTCAAATAAATCAACACTTTTTCCAATTATTCCCAAAGTTTTGGATTTAACAATTTGTAATACTTATCAAATATTATTTGCTTCTTTAAAAATTCTACATTTCGAAAAAGATTTAATACAAAATTATCGATATATTGCTTGTTGAATATATCGGAATCTAGTTTTCTTTATTAATATCGAAAAAATATTTATTGTAAACTATTTGCAATATTTGCTCATTATATTAAACATTTGTATAATGTTTATTGTTATTATTGATAATTGCAATATACTATGAATTATATTAATAATTAAATATAACTTCGTTAACAATAAATTATAATATATCTAATAAAAACTTATTTCAAATATTTTTCATTATATAGATATTGATTATATTTGTGATTCTATTAAGAAAAACTTTAATATTTCTATATATATTTATAAGTTTCGATTCGACCATATTGATATTAATAATATTTATATTTATTAAACTTATTGGAAAATTTAAAGCTATATATAATTTATTATTCATTATATTGATAATAAAACTATTATCGAGAATGGCTTCGATTAAACTTTGATTATTCAATAAAATCTTAATCATCGATAGCTTTTCACAATCTCGATCCGTTTTCGAGATATATACAATTTGATTGTATATTTCCTTTTAATAGTTTAACAAAACAATAGAAATTGTATTTATTTGTATTAAAAAATTATATTCAAACAAGTTACAATAATTGATTTGTATTTCAATAAACTTTCGATTTTAAGTTATAATAGTATAAGATTCCAAAGTAACAAATAATATATTATTAATAACTTCGAAAAGTTTTAATATCAATACTTTGAGTTTTGATAAATTATCAATTTTGGTTAATTATCTCTTTCAAAGTTCGGGTATTGTTTTGAATAAAAAACCAATAGAAATAGAAACTTTAATTTCGAAAATCAAATGTTTAGTTTGTTTAATTGTATTATAACTATTAGTTATAATCAAAAAAACAAATTTTTTTTTTGACTTTTTAAAAACAATTTTTTTAATAACGATTAACAAATCCATTTTTGCAAAATTTTAATTATTCGAAAATATATTATTTATTATAAAATCCGGAGTATTAAATAGAAAAAACTTAATCGTTTAAATTTTTGCAAAAGTAAAAATAACAAGTTTTGAAACCATATCTTCGGGTTTTCGCTTTAAAATGGAAATAACTTTTCTTGCCTTATTTTTGTTGATATATTGTTCAAATTGCAATATAGTAAATTTAAACTAAATAGCAACATTGATGTATTCCAAGATAAAACTATTTAAACGAAAAATAAAAAATAAAATTGAATTGATATTGTTAAAGAAATAAATACTATTATTAATGATTTTAATAATATTAATATATTTAATCGATTTTATATTTGAATTATTCTTTTTGTTTTATTCATTTATTTTTACATTAGTTATTACAAAATATGCCAAAAAACTATTGTTTTTGTTATAAAAGATTTGAAATAGTTTTGTTTAATTTTAATTCTTTTTTCAATATATAATATCGAATTTATTAAAGATAATCCATTCTTTTATATAATACTCTCTAAAAACTAAATAATTTTTCTTTATAATATAGCTTTTGTTTTTAAACTATATATTTTAATAATAAAAACAAAACTTATTATAAACTATATTAATCTCCATTGTTTTATTACTATTAAGAACTTTAACAAAACTAGAAAAAGCTATAGACTTTCTTGTAATAATAGGTTTGATTGAAAGTACAATATTTTTAGCAACAAATATTTTGAATGCTTTGGTTAGCGAATTTATCTCATTATCATAATCCTTGGAAAATGCAGACTTTTTCTTTTTAGGTTTTTTCACAATCTTTATAATAGTATTAATTATCTTAGTATTAATCTTTTTTAATCAAACTTTCTTTTTAAAATCCTTATTGTAATCTAATAAATCTATATACTTTATATAAACCATATAAATCGGAGCTTAAACCAAAATATAACATTCCTTCAATAAATTATCAATTTTATCAACGAACTTTAATTTTAATCGAATGTTTAAGCTTTCCAAGAATAAAAAAACAATGATTTCAATAATAATCTTTTTTTTCGCTATAAATCGAATTGCAATAAAATTGTAGCTTCAACTATAAGTTAATATATTCTTAAAGTTATACTTTTCTTTTGTATTATATTTAAATGTTAAAGTTTGCAAATAATTTTAACTATACTTTAATCGAAAAATGTTTTGTATAGTATACTCCATTAAAAAAGTAAGCTTAAAAATCTTTTTCCAATTCCAACCAAATGATTTGTATTTATTCATAACCTTTATATCAAATCGAAAATTATACTTTATTTGCTTAGGAATTCGATAATAGAACTTTTTTTTAGTTATATTATATTTTCGTTTAAGATCCTTTATAGCCTTGCATCACTCTATTACATTGGTATTATCAAACCATAATATTCTTTTCTTTTTTGCAAATGGTAAACTTTTTTTGTTGGATTTTATAAAAGCTTTAATAATCTTTTTGATATTATTCTTATTGAATATAAGAGCATTTTCATTTTGTTTAAAGTTTTTTTTAAAATTGAATTTAATTTCAAAAGGAATAATGATTTTAGGTTTTATTTTTGTAGATTGTTTGTTTTTAACATTATAACGTTTATTTCTATAAAGTTTCGGTTTACCAAAAGAGTTAGATTGTTTGCTGCTAATAGACCTATTAATCTTTTCGACTTTAGGATCTTTAAAGGCTATTATATCGAACACAAATGTATTGAAACTATTAATAAATTCGGAAAATATAATTAATCGACAAAATATCGTAATTTAAACAATTTGAATTGTATAAAATATAAATATAATATAATTAAAATATAAATTTTTCGATAATATAAATAAAATAATGAAGGAGTAACAAAAATAATATAAACAAAAGAAAAAACAAATCTTTAATAATAAATAAAGGATTTTAACAACAATAAAATCCCCGTTTATTTCGATGATAATATTTTACAAATTCACAAAGTATTGTTATGTATATTTATTGATGCTGAAATATAATACATTAATCATCGTAATTTGGTTTATATAAGTTAATTAAAACAATACTAAATCAATTAAATAAACAATCAAAATATATTTAAATCTTTCCCGAAAGCTTAATATTTGCTATATTTAAACCTAAAATAAAATTTTTACAATTACGCCGAAATTTATTATTGTTTATTGTTCTATAAAGTCCATTTACCTTATATACTAGTTTTTGGCGTTTTAGTTATAAGTACTTAGTTAAGTCAAAATATAATTAAATCGATTTAATAGTTATTTAAAGTTCCGGCAAATTGTATTCTTTCTTTTTCAATTTGATTTTCAGATTTAAAAATGTAAAATTATAAAAAGACTTTTCAACATTAGTATTAAAGGCTATGTGAATGGTATGTATTAAATTTTTCGGATTGTAAATTGTAAAATAGATTTGATATATAATTTATAAACTAAATTGTCGAATAAAGAAAACTATTGTTTTTGGTAATAATTATCAATTTTATAATTATTTTGCATTATCGTTCGATTTGTAATACAAACGCTATTAAATTTTATTTTTATTGTTATTACATTTAAATGGTTGATATTGAACAAAAATACAATTGTTTGTGATTTGGGTTCCTTTTCTTCGAGGTATAATTCATTTTGTTGTTTTTGTTCTTTTTTTATTTTTATCGAAAAATGCGATTTTGTATCATTATCATTTATAATTTTTCCATCAATTTTTCCGATATTTTGGATTTCCTACAAAGTATTTCAATATATCGAAAGGAATTCAAAATTGTATATTGTTTTTATAAATAATTAACTTTGAATAAACCTTTGTTTTTGCATAGGTCATTAATGTAAAAAAGAAAAAAATGAAAAATAAAAACAATAACAAAAAAAATGGTTTTTTAGGAAAAAGCAATATAACAAAAAAGGAGTAAAAGCTAGGGTCAATTAGGATGGTTATAAATGACGAAAGAGGGAAGGATAATCATAATGAATGATCTAGGTTATAATAGATATATACACAATCAAAAAAAAAAATAGTAAAGAAGATAAAACTCAATAAATAAAATATAATATAATGATCTAAGATACAAAGTGAAAGGAGTATAAATACTCCTTATGAGAGGCGAGGTTATGTGAGGGTGTTAGATCCGAATGGTCGGAGCCATTCTGCAGTCTCACAATATCTATTTATATCTATTTCTATCTATTTCTATTTATTTTTATTTATTTATATTTATTAATATTTATTAATATTTATTTATATTTATTTATATTTATTAAATATATTTTAATATAAATAAATCAATAATAAAATTTCTCTAATCGCTTTATTTATATATCGCATTTTAAATTTCACATTTTACATTTTACATTTTAAATTCCACATTTTAAAATCTACCTCGACGAAAGAAGATAAAATATAAATTCTTTTTCCATCTTCCATCTTCCATCTTCCATCTTCCATCTTCCATCTTCCATCTTCCATCTTCCATCTTCCATCTTCCATCTTCCATCTTCCATCTTCCTTTTTCCTTTTTCCTTTTCCTTTTAAGATATACTAACATCAAACATCAAATATACCACCATCCCAATGTATACAAAAAAACGCCCATCCAATATGCCATGAAAATCCCATCGAGTAATATAAGAACATAATCATCTCCTTTATTTCAAACCCCTTTTTTTTCACTTTTAGTTTGCCCCCCTTCCCCCCTTTTCCCCCCCATCTCGCTTCCAAGAAAAAAAGAAAAACACCACGATGCCGTGGTGAAGACTGATATGCACCCCTTTTTCCCAAACCCCAGTCTATCATTCTTGCACCCCTCTGCATGCCCAATCTACCATGTATCCGGCCCGAAATGCTCACCTTCAGGAACACTTTTATATGAACAAGCTTGCCAATCACAACCCTTTTTGTAGATTTCCGTTCCCCACCACTTAAAGTTATCCATCCATCCTGGATACACGAAACCAAAGAAAACCACGACTAGTCCTATCGCAAGTCCTGAATCTAAAGCCGCGCTTAAAGTCATGGTATACTTCGCCCACCACGCCGAATGTCTCCTCTTAATGACGTAATTAAAGAGATAGCACACCAATGCCCAAACCGAAAAGTTGAGTCCTGTAGCCGGTGGAATCCATGAGAGAGATCCAAACAATACGGGGAGATTAATCTTTCGTACAATGCTGTGTTTTTTGTTGCGAGAATATAGCCACAGAATAATGGGAGACACGGCACCGATGGGGAAACACCATACGAGGGCCCGGTAGGTGGCGTTGGGGCCGAAGAATTGACCAGGTCCTACGACACCCCAGAGGATACTTCCATTAAAGTGTACACGAGCCAGTGGACAAACGAAACCATTAATAGCTTGGGGAGTGCAGATCCCAGGAACGTTGGCAAACATCCAATTGAGAACGCCAATTTGCGTAATTGAAGAAATGATTGTGGCGACCATTTGAACGGAAAATAAAATTCGAGGCGGGATCTTCATGTAATGACCGAGCTTCAAATCGGATGAGAATTTGATTCCTTGAGCAGAAGAAATATATCCGTAGGTGACGAAGACCATATTTGCGACAGGACGGCCGGGGAAAACTGCACCACAAACCAATTGGCAAATGAGATAAATACTACTCTGTTGATTCGTAATGGCCATGACGATCCCGATTGGGATGAAGAGGACAGTGCATATTCCTAATGCAAGGAGTAGACCGTACCATGGTAAGTGTACGGGATAGCTACGAAAAGGGTCAGCATGATGGACTTGCTGCAGATATGCAAGTACTTACTATTCCACGACAAATATTCCAACTGCAAGCATAGATACAAATGTAATTAGATACCAGCTGAGTGGTGCATCCTTGTACCTTCTCATAAGTCTGTTGTGCACATCTTCCTGGTTGATAATATCATTCATATATGAAGTGGTTCGTTCAAGATTCAATCTGTGACTGCCATTTGCAGGCGGTCCCTTTTTGCGGCCATTTCCATCTGAAACAGGTACACGATCATATGTAGGCTTTCCTTCTCCTTCAACTTCTTTTAAAGAAGTTTTCCATTGCCTCCAGATATCCTTACCATGCCAACATGTAGTGTGTGTCAGCAATGAGGCGAGAGCAGCAAATTGAAGTCCATAACTAAGGACATAGGTAATAGGCAAGAATACACGACTATACTTTTCATATGCCTCCTTATCAAACAGGAAATCGGATGTCAAGATTTTGCTGACATCATAGATCTTTCCAGTATTGTCAAAGACAGATGAAGATAGAATCGGCATGTAAGAAGAAAAGAAGATATTCTTGTAATAGGCAATGGGAGCGAGGATCCACATCACAATAACAAGACCTCCAACAACGTTCATGGCAGCCCAGAATGGTGTTAGGAGTGGTGATCCAATATAGGCAATTTGAGCCCAATCGAAGGTGATGGGGAAAAGACCCAGTCCTGAAGATACACCAAATAGATTGGCAACAATGACATTCTTTGGGGCAAACCAAGTAATGACGCTGAAGTAACTCAAAGCTGGCATCAACAGCCCTGGCAAGAAGTAGAAGGCAAAGGAGCCGAACCAAACAATGAAGAAAAACTTCCATCGAGTGATTTTCCAGCCATTGGCAATCGTGTTCTCCTCCTTATGCAATGTTGTGAACATAGCGGCAGACATTAATGTTCCGGGCCAAATCATTCCACCAGGTCGAACCAAGAAACGCCTGGTAAGACCAGCAAAAGCATATCCCAAGATCTGTGTGGATAGGATGAGGAGGAGTTGGTACATGATCGAAACTTTCTGATTGTAAAAGTGTGTCTGTTCAACAATTACATCTGTTGCAAATGCGAAGCCGAAAGAAACATTGCTACTGATGTAGACACAACTATGTTCCTTTTCATTCCATTTCCCTTGTGCCAACCACAACCTCAACCACCGCAAGCCAGTCGCAGACTTACCACTCCCTTCATTACCTTCTTTCGTTGGACTTCTATGTCCATCTACAAACTCTTCATCAGGGTCGTCTCGTCGTTTGAGAATTCCATCCCACATCAATCCAAGCGGATGTACAAGCAAAAGGGCGATAACAGGTGTAATGGAAACGCTAGGGTATCGCAGAGAAAAGAAAAGGTTTGTTGAAGAGCCAAGGATGGCAAAAAGCATAGAAAGTGCCCACATTCGAGGGGTGTTGATTGACAGTGTTGTATTGTCGATGGCAGATACCGAGGCGCGAACTTGAGAATAAGGAGAATTATCCGGCGGATCTTCATCATCTGTCGAGCATTCACCCTCATCCTCACCCTCTTCGTCTGCATCTAGTAGAACCTCCTCTGTCTCTTCATCATTTGAAATAGAATCCGAGTCTGCATCATGAATCTTGATGGGGGAAGACCCAAACTCCACATCTGCACCATCAATCTGTGCACTACTTCCTGTACGGCGTCTCGTTCGTGAAACCGTACCACCATTCGCAGACGAAGATGGACCCGAGTTCGACCTGTTTGATTTGAAAGTTGCAGAGCTGCTGGAATTTTTCAAATTTCTGAGAGCCGACGAACTCTTCTTTCTCCGCTCCCTCCTCTTCCGACGATCTTCCTCTTCTTCACTGTTCTCTGTCGATGCGCCCACAGGAGCTGCTCCATACGATCCTGTGCCGAAGCCGGGCGCGGAGCGTAAAAGTAGGGGTGTCTTGGACATCAGTCTATGTATTTTCCGAAAAAGATTTGTTGAATTCGTATTGTCATCTGCTAGGCTGTGCTGAGGAGCATCGTCTTCTCTTTCTGCGGAATCCTTTATATGTCGCCGAAGAAGATTAGAGGTGGATTCAGGGTATAGGTCGTCTCCGTCGTCGTCGTCGTCGTCGTTGTGATTGTGATGTATGGGATGATATCGATCGTGATTCCGATCTTGCTGGTGCGAGTGGAGTGATTCAGCGGGGGTTGATGCCCTGCGCGGAACATTTGACTTCAGAGGAGGTTGCAGAAGAGAAAGAGGAACAGCTGAGCCTTCTATAATGCGATCGGAGGAGTCACCCGATTCTCTCCTTCCTCTTCTCCTGCCGCCTGTTGCGGAAACGCTAGGAGGGCTGAATGTCATATGCAACTAGAAGGCATTGTTGCACGTTGTCAGGGCCCACTGCGACGAAATTGGATGGGAGGGGGGGGGGAACTCTTTTCCTTTTCCCTTTTTTTTTCCCGCGAAGAAAGAATTTGAAGCTAGACAAGGCAGGAACTCCGACTACGACTACGACTGTACTCTACTCGTACCACTCGTACTGTACTCAAGTTCACACTCGGCCGTCAGTCGTACAGAGGATGAGTGAGATCATCAGATTATAAAATCATAAAATCATATGCTGGTCTATCAATAAATCCCACAGACTTTATTTAGACAATACTTAACCGTCGTATATATAGAATGAAACCTTTAAAACTCGGTACATATCATGGGCCGACCCCAGCCTTGTTAAGCGATAAAGTCAATTTCTCACAGTCCACAAAGTAGAGTAGAATAAAAGAATCATCTCATCTCCATCGGATCCTCTCAACTGTCATGCGTATATTGAGGATAAGTAATAATATCTCGATAGAGGGAACCAGATATTATATATCCATCACGTATATACGAGTCGAGAGGTATATTATGGATGAAGAAGAGAATACCTTCGTCCTCATAGGGTGAATCATGTGATGATGAAAATATATCCCCTCGGCCTCTCGCATCGCATCGCATAGAAAAGGTTGAACTCTATTATTCATAGGATCTAGGATAGGTATATATCCGTACATATATACGCGAGGATATATGCCAGATGGGATCAATTTATATGTATGAGATTCTAGTATGGTATGCTGGGGACTGTGTGGCGGGGTCAACTGGTCTTACGTAATCTTCAACCCGACTCTTATCATCATGTGATCCACCTGATCGACTTGCTTTGCATCATTGCATAATGCTTTGAGTACTCGGGTAATTCCTCCTCTCCCTCCTCTCCCTCCTCTCCCTCCTCTTCCTCCTCATCTACAGTCTCATATTTCTACTCTCAAGAGACCATACCTCTCTCTTCCCCCGTATCCCCAAACATGCTCTTCACCTCAACCTCCTCTCACACTATCAATTGCCAGGCATCATCTGCTTATCGAACTTAACTTTGTAAAATCACAAGCTTCTTCCTTGTTCCTAATCGATTGGATGCTGGTGCTGGTGCTGATGCTGGTGCTGCTCGACTTTGTGCATGGACGAATTACAAGCAACGAAAGACGTGCAGCCTCATTATTTCCTCTTTGGCTTCATCCACTGACCCGACCTTACCTGCCCTTTCATCGCAATTCATTGTTCAACTCAAGGGGGTCCTTCTCACCACCCACCCAATAATAACAATAACACCCAAATTTACCCTATCCTCCATTTGTTCGTTTTATGCGCGAGCGTTGAATTGTTCTCGTCAACCATCATGGCACATATCTCCGGTGTAGCCGCCTTCTTCATCATCGTGTTCACCGTCGCTCTGATTGGAGGCGTGGCTTGGATCGTGTACACTCATCTGCGCGCACGTCGATTAGGCTTACCGCTACCAAGCATATCGTCCTACAATCCATTCACCGGCGCATCCGATCGATATGCGGATTCTGGCGCGGGCCAAGGCGGAATGCTCGGATGGGTGAAGGATAAGGTGAATGGGTTTAAGAATCGCAATAATCGATCGGCCGGTGGAGCATACGAAGAGCCGTTGAGCAGCAATGTCCGTGGTCGCGCCGCCAATCGAGGGTTCGGTCCACTGGATCCAGATGATGCTTGGGATGCGCGAGTCGGAACAGAAGCAGATGCATATGGCCCAGGGGGATATTATGAGGAGCAAGAGCTTGGTTTACATGGTGGTCATCCGGGCATCTCGGCAACACCGGTACCTGGGGAAGTATCAAGCCCTCCCCGTGGCAGAAGTCTAAGTCGTGAGCCGGAACCATATGTGGGAGGATCCAAGGCCGGGCTCGATCGACGTTATGATGAGGAGATGGGCTTGCAGACAGCGAACGACCCGTTCCATGATCCAACCGAATTGAGAGGTGTCAGTCCTCGACCAATGGACTCCAACCCCAAGGCACATAGATTGCAAGATGATAATCATTCCGAGAGGAGATCAATGTTTCGGGAGAACATGTAGGCGGATTCATGTTACGATTGATGCATGGCAATACGGGTACCATGAGTTGATGGATCTGCGATTCTCATCGGCGGGCTCTACTTATATGGGGTCCGGGAAAGCCACGAATGCACTACCCCCAGATTCAGGTCTCTGCTCCTCTTTAGAAGCTATTCATGATGCACCCTCGCTCTTCGGCCATGTCAATCTGAGAACGGAGAGGTGGGAAACGTTCCGAGGTACTTGAGCTTTTACATACATGAAGCTGTGCATAGATTGGGTGTCTTTAGATTAGGTATTATCAGGTCTTTCCTGAATGCACGCAATTCTTCATGGACTCATATAACAGTACCTGATATCGACGACCATCATTCTTCCATTTGACTCGTTGGAATAGCCACCATTTCCAAGATACCAGGTCTCCTTTCAATTTCCCCATGGTGCCTTGTTCTCACATAGGTATATTCACCCTCACCTCACCCTCATCCTCACCTCACCCTCACCTCACCCTCACCTCACCTCACCTCACCCTCACCTCACCTCACCTCACCCTCACCCTCACCCCCCTTCATTCACAACCTCACCACACAAAAGTTCCTCTTATCTTGTGTTCTACCGCAGCCTGGAACTGTGAACAAGAAGGATTACATATACGAGTATGCCTAGGTAGGTTTTGCATCGACACCCAGCCCAGTTCCTGCCCCAAGTGTTCCCCACGTGCTGATAAGATGGATAGATACTCGAGTACGATGTACTCGCGATAACCCCTCCAGCCCCACTTTGGATCTCACCCACCTCGCTCCTCCAACTCCGTCTCTCTACTTCCTGCATTACATATAAACAACCTCTCCTTTGCTTGATTCTGTACTTCTACTTCCACTTTCACTTCCACCTCCAACTCCTACATTAAACACCAAGACATTCTTTTACCAGACCTTCAAAATGACTGAAGTCAATCTCCAAGAAATCCACCATCTCTTGATCGAAATTGCTCATGAAGCAGGTCGAATGATCATGTCCGCAACTCCTTCATACCTAAGCTCTGGGACCAAATTAAACAGTAAGTGAATACGAATGCATCCCTCACTCATCACCCCTAAATCATCTCCTCTAACATCTCTCCATCTAGCTGCCGATCTCGTAACCGAAACCGACAAGGCAGTTGAATCAATGGTCTTTACTCGCCTTACCGCCGCCTACCCAACATATTCCTTCATTGGCGAAGAGACGTTCATAAAAGGCGAAACCAAACTCACTTCCGCTCCAACCTTCATCTGCGATCCCATTGATGGCACAACAAACTTCGTACATGCCTACCCCGCGTTCTGCATCTCTCTCGGTTTCGTCGTCAACAAAGTTCCCAGTGTAGGCATTATATATAATCCATTCACTGGCGATCTTTTCACTGGCATCAAGGGACATGGTTCATTCGTTACACGGAAAGATGGGGAGAAGTTCCGCTTGCCACTGAAGAAAGAGCCAGAACCATTAAAGGATCTGAGTACTTGTCTGGTAACTGCCGAATGGGGATCTGATCGCTCCGGCAACAATTTCGATCTCAAATGCGATGTTTTTCGAAAGTTATCGGCGGCGAAAGAAGATGGAGGCTCGATGGTACATTCATTGAGATGCCTGGGGAGTGCCGCATTAAATTTAGCACATGTGGCGAGTGGGCAGCAAGATGTCTTTTGGGAGGGAGGTTGTTGGGCTTGGGATGTTGCGGCTGGGTGGTGTATTCTGATCGAGGCCGGGGGAATCATGGTGGGAGGTAATCCGGGAGATTGGAATTGTGAAGTTGATGGGAGGAAGTATTTGGCGGTTAGAGGGGCGCCGAGCGGTCAGAAGGATATTGTAGAGGAATTTTGGAGGGTGATTGGGGATAGGAAATTGGTTTATGAGAGTTAAATATGGAGGGGGTTAGTCGAGTAGAGAGATATGATACCTGAATGCGTTATGAATGGGGGTCTTGGAGTAATAATATTACCTAGGTATGATGAGACGAAATTGAAAGTACTTTTTTGAACTTTCCTCGACTGGGTTTGGATGATCAATACAGAGCACATTCACTGTTCGTGCAGATGGAATCGACATTATTTTATGGAATGATATATATTCATTCCTCCCCTCTCTCATCGGATTTTGGAAAATATATACAAGCAAGGAGTAAGGAGTAAGAAGTAAGAAGCAACACATTTATATATTTACTCGTATATATATATATAAACGAAAAACCAATCATTCATCATCTTTCCTTGATTCCTTGATTCCTTGATTCCTTGATTCCTTCGCTCTACTCTACTCTGCTCTGCTCTGCTCTGCTATGCTTTGTTTTGTTTTGTTTTGCTTTGCTTTGCTTTGCTTATGTAGTATAGATTTCTTATAGTAGAGTTGGTGGGTTGGTGAGTTGAGCTGGTGAGTTGAGTAGAGTTGAGTTGGTGAGTAGAGCTGGTATTTTT
>NGKF01000041.1:17259-29579 GCA_002162555.1 Monilinia aucupariae | reverse complement strand
ATGTATTTCATGAGACCTTAGAATCCATTTCCTAAGATTAACATTGACATGATAGGCACCGAATCCACCGCAAAATCCACCGCCATTGCGCATTTTCATCTCCTCAACAACCCTCGATGTATGGAAAAGCTTCGAGCCGAACTAGATACAGTACCGGAATCAGCTTCATGGTCGCAACTCGAACAATTGCCATATCTCAGCGGATGTATTGCAGAAGGCAACAGGCTATCATTTGGTGTCACGGCGCGCGTGTGTCGTATTGCACCGGACGCAACTTTACGGTACCAACAATACGCAATTCCTCCCGGAACCCCGGTCAGTCAGACGTCACTGGTAGTCCATACAGACGAGGAGATCTTCCCCGATCCTTGGACCTTCAAGCCAGAAAGATGGATGGGCTCCGAGGGTCTTGAGCGCAAGAAATATCAGATGGCCTTTAACAAAGGAGCGAGAAATTGTATTGGTATCAATTTGGCACATGCGGAAATGTTCTTGGCTCTTGCCGCGGTTGCAAGATATGATATGACGCTCTATGAGACAGATATTCATGATGTGCAGTTCACGCATGACTTCCATGTTGCATATCCTGGTCGGTTGGACTCGAAGGGGGTTCAGGCAAAAGTTCATGGGAAAAAAAAGTAAAACATGAAATTATCCGAGGGGTTTTGCGTTGGAGGGGGAGATGCTGGGAGCTATGGGATACAAATCAAAGGTCATCCTTTTGTCGATTTGAACAAAATAGTATAGACGCCCCGCAATATCAAGCGTGAAAGTGTGAAGAGAACATAATGCTGTTCCAAGGGAGCCTGCTTCCAAGTGAATTTCGGAATAAACCTTTGTTTCTCCCAATTACGGCTTTGCTCCAACCAGCTCGTCGAAACCTCTGTTTGGTTCCAGTTGGAGTGTTCCTCTCAAGTAGAATGGCAAGAGTTTTCTAAGTTTCTCTTTTGAATCATCCTCGCTGGGAACTGGCAGTTTGGCGGCGTGGATCAATCGAAGATACCTTTGAGAATGTTATTCCCTTCCTGGGTATGGAGCCTTTCCGTCGTCAGTCTTCTACTCCATCCTGATGATCAGAGCCTTCAGCCCCCCGAAGTAATGGAATCTTCCCAGAGGCTGCGTCTGCGACATCGACGATCATCGTCGATACGATGGATGTTAAGTTCGGAATATATTTGCGAGAGACGCCCCTATGGGCTTCCTTGCTGATTCCTGAAAATTCCCTGGGGATCAACCAAAGATTCCATCCTTGTATCTTTGCTCAAGGACAGAAGGTGGCTCGTGATAATTCAAAAGGCTGAGGAAAGCTTTCCTAGTTTTTATATTGTCCATCCACCAGTGATCCCATAATCCTGACAAGAGATCTGATAAATCTGACCTCGTTGCTGCTCAACATCATAGCTTACACAATATATTAATTAGCCCACCAGGCCCTTGATAGTTGAAGGTTTATGTTTTCAAATCAATTCTTATCGACGACGGCAAGGTAAGGGATGAGATGTTGAGATGTCCATATGAGAACAATGAATAGACGGATGTACAAGTAATTTCATCAACCAAGAAAAGTAACCTCAACGGTCCCGCTTCAATAATGACATGATTAAATTCAACCTTAACCTTAACTTGAACTTTAACCTTAACTCTAACTCTAACTCTAACTTTAATTCTTCAAATACTGAATATAAATCAAACCCTTCAATCACAACAATCAATCAACAAGATATCATAATCGAAATGGGATTCTTCGCCGCAATCCTCAGTCTCATTGGCACTGGTCAAATTGCCTTCACAGGATACAATCTCTATCTCTCCTCCATCGCCATCCCCAAACTCCTCTCATACGAAGATAAAGCCATCAAAGCCGCCAAGTACTCCAACATCGCCGAAGAACAATTGTTCAAGACGAGAAGCACGCAAGCTGCCAGCATTGCGTCTGTATGTTCCATTCTACCTCCATCCATTACCCAATCTAAGTTTACCTCGAATACATGTGCCGCCTCCACGAAACCACACAACTAACCCTTCACGACAGCTTCTCCTCACTCTCCTGACGGCAACCCCCTTCCTCCTGTTCAGCCATGCACGTACCACGACCCTCGCCCTGTCGACGGTGAATCTCGCGCTCTTGCTCGTGACGCGAGAATATGTAGGGGGTTTCTGGAAGGGGAAGGCCAAGGTGCCGATTCCCGGGGCGGGCGATT
Organism: Monilinia aucupariae; assembly: GCA_002162555.1. Taxonomy (NCBI): domain Eukaryota; kingdom Fungi; phylum Ascomycota; class Leotiomycetes; order Helotiales; family Sclerotiniaceae; genus Monilinia; species Monilinia aucupariae. Next base: position 27,378 of record NGKF01000041.1, on the reverse strand, counting down.
TCAATGATGCGATTGGGTTGACGAATGAAGTGAGGGAGAATCAGTTATTTTTGGCCATCAGTTGGCTGGCGTATGGGTTGCTGGGTTTGTTGGCTTAGGTTAATATTAGGTCGTGGCAGGTGTGATGAAGGTATGAATGAGTAAGGTCTGATCGTTTCGATAGTGTTGATAGTAGTACTGGTCAACTACTCCAGCTCCTATGGTAAAGCTGTAACTGTTTACCTGCTGTCGAAATACTCGTATATACATATATATATATATACGAATACTCGAGAACATATTCGTGACAGATTGACAGGAAATCAGGAAGCCAAACCAAGCCAATCCAAAAATCCAGGATCCAGGATCCAGAATCCAGAATCTTAATGCATAACAAGCATGGCCATGATTAATAGAAGGAGTAACGACGGCATGTAAGAAATGGTTCTCTTCCTAGTTAAAAAGGGAAAAAGGCACGCATCTCTCACGAATTGGCCGCCTTTCTTGAGGATATGGAGTGTAGGGGATAATATGGTAGTCTTTACTTGTATTCTACTTATACTCTACCCGTTCTCTCCTCATCCTTTATTTGTCCTCGACTTGCATTCCCCTTATACTCATCCTTTACTCGCACTCTCCTTGGGCTCGTAAGGACGTCCTCATATCGCGTGGCGAACCCTCGCCCTTCACAACCACCGGACCCACCTACCCGTGCTACGTAAGGTTAGCTCATGCCGACAGAAACCTAAATCGAACGAACCCCTTTATTCTAAACGCAGATTCCTCCTCGACACTCAACAGCCGCCCATATGTTCAAAATCCATGGCATGTCACTAATAGCATTCGTCTGGATTATCTTCAATGTTACGACGCTCTATCAAGTATTTGGAAGGGCCAGATAACCTTCAGCCAAGAACGAACTCCACCATCCACATCGATGACAACGATATCGATATCGATAACCCTGTTAGAGAAACGTTCATACATACAGCGTTCAGGAATCATGGCCATGTATTTGGTGGTCCCAAATCAGCACCTACACCCTTTCCTCAAGCCCCTTTGTTTCTGTGAAAGGAAAGGCATAGTTGCACTACCCGAGGATCATAGTAATTCAATTTCCAAGAACCCAAGTGGATGAGAATTGGAGCACTCGCAGTCCCGTTCATTTCAGGCTTTCGCACTGGATTCTGTGCATCTCGGTTCCATGAGTCATTCTAGTGAATCATTGTTCCAAAGCATCTATGCACGATGCAGTGGAGTATTGTCATTGGGCCGGGGATGAAGTGGAACGTGATGCCATGGGAGTTTAAATACAGGAAGATTTGGAATTCCATAGGAAGGAGGAGCAGGAACAAGTCAACGCTGTCGACTTCATATATACGTGCACCCAGATAAGATATGTGTCTGGCTTGCTATCGGGTGCTCATCTAGCCAGAGTTGAGGACTTGGAACCCCGGCAGTTCCATTTGTATGTGTCATCGTCGTTCTCATTGTTCAATATTGCTTCGAACATAAGTTTGCACTGTAGATATCACTCTCGAAACTATGGATCTTCTGTATTGATCTATTTTGAATGTCAGACCTCTATTATGTGTGACTTGATTTCAAGCATCAGACCTTAACTAAATACGTTCATTTGACTTACAAAGTCCTTGATTGTAGTCTATGAATAAGATAAATTCTGAACATCAAACGATGCAGACCTATGTTGTTTCAATCGGCTTTGGAGCATCCAACATCCAACATCTAAGGATACCTCAGCGAACTCAGTATGACCTTACCTATTGGTCCATTGGTCGGTCTATTGCTCCTTCATATAACCACCAAATCATGTGATTCACTGTCCCCCAAAGTGAAGAAATGACTTGCAATATCAGGTTTTTGATGATTTGATGAGCCTCAATATCATTCACTACTTCACTAGCGTTTGAACCTCCAAATCACAACTGCGCCACTTTTTCTTGTTTATAAACTTCAGCAGACCTCTTGCTCGCCTTCATCTTTCTACAACCACAACCACAACCACAAACTCAAAAGAATTTTACAACAGTTCAATCATATAATACCAAAACCACCTTCGTTTATCAAACAACACATCCAACGTCAACAGCAATCATGCCTGCCGTTCAGAAAATCGTGTTTGCGCTTCTATTCGTCGCGGTCGCATTCATCCTTCCCATCAACGCTGGTGAAATTCGTGGCCTTGTAGTGTCCGGCGAGACAGCCTCCACTTCCTGTAGTAAGTCCATCAACATACACCTTTCTATTCGACGAGAATCAAATTTCTAACGTGAAATGACCCAGCTGATATGTCGGATATGCCACATGCCTCTTCTCCAGGAGAGACCGTCATCCCCACCACCCTTCACAGCACTGCTGCTACTGCTGCATCTGCCTACACATCTTCTGGTTCCGCTGATACTCTCAAGCCAATCACCACCTCAATCGCCATTACCAACACCAATACTGCGACCAGCATCATAACAAGCACGGAATCTACGAGCTCTCGTAAGGATATTTAGTCTTCCAACTTCTATATCTCTGATGAGCAATTACTGATCGATCTTATAGTTGCAACCCTCGTCCCACTTAACCCCACCTCAGTCTCCGGTTCTGCTTCTCCATCTGCTACTATTACTTCCGGTACCTATGCCAACCTTACCACGCCATCCATGACCCTCACCACCACCACCGCTTTGCCAACCCTCTCGTCCTCTGCCGTCTTGGGCCAGAGTTCGACCAAAACTGCTCCCGCTAGCAGCAGCAGCAGCGCTAACGCATCAGCTAGCATTACTGCTGCAGGTGGAGCCATGCACGCTAACGAGCTTTCAAGTGGTTTGATGATCGCTGCCCTCGCAGTCGCCTATCTTTTCATTTAAAGTCCGCAATGATAACATGCCATGCCACAAGTCGCGATTTGGGAGGATATTTCATTGCCTTGTCGGTGGAGAAGTCAATACCATTCCGAACATACTGGGAGGATTTTTCATGTGCATTGCTCTTGATAGGGGATAAAGGCATGAGTGGCGGCGCATCTGAGCATAAGGGTTTTACACTACATCCTCGGTGAAGGAGAGATGACATGACATGACTGCTAGTGGTTTTTTCTCGGCCCATCCCTCCCATTTGGGAATCATGTGTATAATAAATAGGCTGCGACTCAAGATGCGATCATCTGTCTGTGATACTCATCCATGTCCCGTCTATCGCGCATGGGATTCGCCGCTTCAAATGAACACCTGTTGTTTTTACCTTGAATGATCTAACATTCCTCTCACATGATAATCTCTGGAGGTGAAATTCGAGTGCGAGTGCAAAGCGACTTGAGGTAAGAGTTCATAGAATGCTGTGCATGAATATCGATCCAACCCTCCGATAACAAGCTCCCGATTTCAAACTCCCACTCGCGCGCATGAGTCTTCATCGATACTGCAATGAACATGGCCACTGGGTACTTTCGTTGAAATGGAGATGTCATGCTATTGGTTTGATATTGTATTCATCGCTGATATCGGAATATCTGAATATCTGGGGATAGAAATCGAGCGAGCATATCAAAAGCAAAACTCAAAACAAAACTAAAAACATACAAACCGTGAGAAATACAACTATACCCACCCCCTTTCCCTTTCCCTATCTATTCTTTTGGAGCTCCAAACCTTGCTTCGTTCAATAAATTCTTGAATCCCTCTTCGATATCGATTTCTTTCGACTTCGTAACTGTAGTTGCCATTTTTCGAAATCGTTTTTTTTTTTTCCTTTTTTTTCATCCAGTTCACTCCCACTCCCCTTAATATCTTGTAATCAGCTTATTGGACCCAAGACCTTTTACTCGCGTCATCTTTCCTTCATTCCTTCTCTCAAAGACCCACGTGGAATTCGCCCTCACACTTCCACGGCACAGCACGACTCTCTCTCGTAACTCTTCCGCGGATCCAACGCCGGTCCACGTCGCACCTCGAGCATCCATCCGATTGGGCGCGAAGAGAGCAAGGACATCGCCTTGGGGGGGAGGCGTCAAAGTCGCCCAGAGGCCCAAGGGGAGAAACGGGCATCCCACCCTCGACGAAATGCACCGCCAGAATCCCCATCTCCTCCAAACTCAACATCCCTCGTAGAAGATCACACCAAGACGCGATCCTCGACTCCAGAAACCCCTTGAGCGGCAGTAATCTTCATCTCAAGCGGTAGATCGATGGATGCCAGCCGCGTAGAGATACATACACACATCGAGTTCAGGAGTCGAGAGCACCAGACTTCGAGGCGAAAATAGCTGGCCCAAGCAAAGCAGCTCAATCATATCAAAGCTCGCAAGACAAGACGAGGCAAATCCGATCTTACCCTTAGATCTTAACCCCGGTTCCTTTTTGGTTAGTCTCGTTCCATTCCATTGTGCTGAAGTCAACTCAAGTCGATTCAACTTGACTATTCCAATCTATTCTCACATCCTCACCTAACCACTCCATGACCAAGATACAATAATCATCATCATCAATCTACAAATATTCCTAACAATATATATATATAATATCCTCGTATATACTATAGCTTCCTAGCTTCCTAGCTTCTTGACATGGGGGAAAGAAACAAAACATGTGGGTATATATACTTCAATCATCAATTCATCACAATCTCTCATCTCTCATCTCTCATCATCCATCTCATCCCATCAATCTCATTCATATCATCCCATATCATCCATCTCATCCCATATCATCCATCCCATCCCAGATCATGAATGCCACCCACAAACCCAACCCCAACCCCAACCCCAACCCCAAATCCATAACCATATTCTCCATATTAAACAACATCAATCAGCACATCTAAAGTATCCCACCAAAATGATCTTGGATCCCAAAGAACATCTCACCGAATAAGCATGACCGATCACGCAACCCAAGGAAAGCACCAAGAGATCTAAAAGCCGAAAGCTTCAATGAATCTCATTCGTGAATCCAGGCTCAATACATGAAAATCCATCCATCCCGAGCGCCAATTGCCCAGTCCTAAAATTTCTTCGACATGACATGACCTCAATCACATAAGCCTTCTGGAAAATCGTCTATGTGCGTCCAACATTGATGAGTATGCCGCTAAAATTCAGAATAAGAAACGTAAAGGCTCCACGGCTATCGAGCCCTACTCGAAAACAGATTCTAGCCCCAGGGCGGGGGATCGTTTGGGTTGAGGCCAGGGTATCGGTGGCATAGGAGCAAATTGCAAGCCAGTCTTTTCAGCGAGTTTCTTGCGTTCCACCTCTTCAATCAGGTTCCACCTCCAGATTAATCGTGATTTTCTCTCTATAAACAATGCAATGATCCCTTCCTCTTCTCTACTATGCATCTCCTCCAGAGTTTCCAACTCTAGGTTCTGTTTGAGTGCTAGATTCTCAAGCTCCTCTTCTTGACGCATGACTAAGTTTTCCATCTGCTTCGCCTGCTTGTCTCGCATAACGTTGATCCTGCTTTGGTGTAAACGACCTAGGTCGTCTCTAATATTATACTGCTGCCCAAGCTCTCGAAGGTCTTTCTCCGTCACGATTCTGGGCGTGTCGTGACCGCTAGAGCTTCTACCAAGTCCATTGCAATAAGCTTCCATGTGCTTGAGGCGAATCTGAACACTTCTTTCACTCTGTTTCAAAGTCATTCTCAACTCCATCTCAGCAGCAACCTGTCGATCCTCTAAATGCGTCGAAGTCCTTTGATGGCGTTCTTTCATTTTCGTTGTGAGTTCATCATAGCGATCCAGAATATCAATCTTGGCTCGACCGTGCCGGGTCCACATGATCCATTTCATTTTCCTTTCGAAGGCGCAAAAACGATCTCTCTCGTTGATTTGACGAGCCCGAAGTGCATTTAAAGTGACATCTTTTCGCGTTCGCTCTTCGGCCGCAGCACGTTCCGCCGCTTCTGCCTTCTCTGCTTCTTGCCGCGCCAGATTCGCCTTCTCTTCTTCTGCAATGCGCTGCTCTTCCTCCAGACGTCGACGCTCCAGCATCTCCTCACCATTGCAATAATTTGGACAGCCAACCGAGGGATCCCAAACGGCGCCACATATGTAACAAAATTGAGCCTTACACCGACAAGTGATGTGACTGCAACCTTGAGACAATTCTACCAACGTTCGACACTTGTAACAGCGCCGCCATCCCGCACTCTTAGCCATTCTCAACACGGCGTCCAGTTCATAATCTTCGGGACAGTCTTGACCGAACGAATGCGCCGCACGCTTGCATATCGAGCACGCTTTATCTCCGCAGCTTCGACAAACCACCTCGAATGGTTGCTTGGGATCAATCTTGCCCAGCGTGGGAATAAATTCACCACAAGCGGTATTTGGACAGAAAATCCTCGATTCCCATGGCGTGCTGAATTGTACCACGCTCTTCATGAATACACTCTGCTCTTCGTTGTTGAGGACCGATTGGATGATATTTCCGGGTATGGCTTGGTTGCAACATCTGGGTGGCATCTTTAATTCTTCTGTGCAGGCTTGGATGGCCAGCACTCGAAGACAATTGTCGCAGTAATTGTGAGCACATGGAAGTGTACGGAGGGTAGTAGCAACCTGGAAATCTTCCCGACAGCAGACGCAAGAGCTAGAAGATTAGCATTTCTCCATAACATGGTCGGAAGTAAGCTCACATCATTTGTTCCCCGGGTGTTTTGGGGCTGCGATGTAAATGAGTCTTGATTTTATTCTTGAGGCTGGTATAAGAGCGTCTCGAAGATATTGAGAAAACGGATGGTGCTCTCTTTGGACGACTGACAGGTGTCGGGGAAGGTGAGGGAATCGCCGCTTGCGCATCGATCTGCTTCACGTATTTCTCGTAACCCTGAAATGATAAACTGCTCCTGGCTGCAGGTCGTTTCCATGGCTGTGGCACTGATGGAATGTCTCCATGCTCCCCCGACGACCTCGATGTCAACTCTGTCGAATCGGTCTCTTGAGATGTCGACGAGTCGGTATGTGCACGGGATGATTGAGACAAGGGGGATTCGCATAGAGGACTGTCGATGATTTTGTCCGCGGAAGGTTCCGTTATCGAAATTCCCAGCTTCTCTGCCTCTTTGTTCAATCTTTCATCGAAAAGTATTTCCGTCTGCTGCTGCCCCTCCCATTGTAACACCTCCCGGACATAATCGTCATCGTTGTATTCGATGGGTGGTGCAGCGTCGTTGTGTTGCATGTCAAGATGAGACCTGGTGCGCAACGCTGGTAACATTGTTGGAGGATCCTTCACTATCAAGCCGAAAGCAACTTCTGATTCTGCGGTCGACACTCATACATATCGAAAAGGTTGAAAGGTACGACCAACAGACTGATATATAAGAATTGAGGTGGCCAGTGGGGTCTTGAATGATGCAGATGAACAACAAGGGTCAAAAATCGATCAAGCAAGGCGGTAAGGTCAACAGCCAATTGATTGAAGCGATAGGTATATTCGGAGAATTGTTGGCAGGGAATAAAAGTGGTAGCAAGGAGTAGTCGGAGGTATGTATGTATATATGTATGAGCGAATGGCCGGTGGGTTTGACAACAACGAAACAAAACCAAAGCTTCTCTTCCTCTCCCTCTTCTTCAAGTAGCAAAGACAAGCAAGCAAAGCATGTAGAGTCGAGATTTCGTTCAACCTCCCAAGAGTTGAAGCAGACAGACAATTAGATGGGTGGGTAGGTTGGTGGTAGGGAACGTTTCACATCTTCCCCAATTTAACGATGAATGAAGGGGCGGATATCGGTAAAGGTTAATTGATTATTTGTCATTTGGAGCCACACCAACTTGCTGCCACTCGTAGCTATATTGCTGCAGCCTCTTTTTCATTTTTCCGGAAGGAACGATATGCACTCACGATATGGTTGTGATTATACCGAGTACCACGGAGGACGACAGAGATTGATTGGGGCATCACTTTGAATATAGTCTGTTGCTTCCGAGGTTGGTTGGTTGATCTTTGAGACGAAGGAGGAAGTAGGCGGAAGTAGGAAGTACGGAGTAGGCACAGCGAAGAAAGCTTATTTTAGTACTCGAGTAGTTGTCCAAGTAGTCGAGTAGTCGAGTAGTCGAGTAGTCGAGTAGTCGAGTAGTCGAGTAGTCGAGTAGTCTTATTCGTAATAATGCAAGGGAAGGTAGTAAGCAAACTCATACTCTCTCATCTACTTCGTACTCGAGTATACAGAGTAACGATTACAACTCACATCCTGCATATCTTAAAGTTTACCTTCCCTCTCGACAAAGTCAAATCCCATCCCCAACAGACAATCCCAATGAATCGGATCGGATCGATCTACTCGAGCACTATACGATGACACTGTGCTTCCTAATCTACCACCGGTCGTACAAATGATCAAGATTAGTTCACCAGCTTTCATCAATGTCGAACAGCTAACCTCCTCCTCCACCATCTGACCTCCAGCCTCCAGCCCCCAACCTCTTCATCTAATCCCCAATGACAAAACACAAAAACCCCGCAATTTCGCTAACAAAAAACCCTCAGCATCAAGGGAGGGAAAGGGAGGGGTGAATAGCCATCCTTCCGCTCGTTCCTTGCGGCTTCGAAAAGAGTCAGTTCGAGAGAACAACCGCACTACTCTCAGATTAAGCGATCATATAATTGGAATTATGATACAGAGTAGAGTAGAGTAGACGTGGCACTATGATCTATATAGTAAGTAGATAATAATAACCTACCTAGAACATCCCCCCAATAATCAAACTCAAATACTTCTCCAAATAACACCTCGATTTACACTTCGTATAATCAATAGACCTGGTGGACCCCTCTACAACAAGAAGAGGAAAGAAAAGAAAAACAAAACTTCATGATCAATGAATATAAACCTCCCATCATTTTCTGTCCTCGAGTATAACAATTCCTCTGGCCAGGTGGAATATAAAGAGAAAAGAAATCGAAGAACAAAAACGAAGAAAGTAAAAAGCAAAGCAAATTAGCATTTTCTTTCCATCCCACCAGTTCTGAAACTGTATATTTATATTTACGACCACAGAGGACTCGAGTGCTCGAGTATGAAGATAAAGATTAAGTTCAGAAATAGATTTCATAATATTGATAAGATATAATTTTAATCAACTCGTAGAATAAAACGAATAAATGCATCTATCAATATCAATACTCGAATAGAGTCGATCGACGAGTATGAGGATATATTTGATACCTAATACTAAGATTATCAAAGTGCTCGAGTAGATGTAGATGTACGAGTAACGATCTAAAATACTCGAGTAGAATAATAGTATTGGACGAGTAGATCAATAGTGACATTTTACCATCCCAATTCCAAATCTAATTCCGATTCTATAGAGCAGATCTCGCTTATACTCGAGTATATCTTTCCTCTTCACTACTTTTATATATCCATCTAATCGTTGAATACCTACCGACTTAATATACCCTCCCCTCCCCATCTACGCGAGTATCCAAATAATAAATAGACATCAACCTCTCTCACCTAATCTCTCTCACCTAACCTCTCTCGCATAACCCCCTCATCCATCCCTCCTNNNNCCCTCCCATACAACCCCCAAAATCAAAGTCAACAATAACCTCGATCTCCCAACCTCAATCTCCCAACGTCGAACCCCCAACCTCACTCTCCCCATCCCGCAACCCTTGAAAACCAAACCCCCTTAACGATGGTGATCCCAAAAGCAATCAACGACGAAATCATCACCTGACCACCTCACTACCTCACTACCCCACCACACTACCTCACCACTCAATGCTCTCCTCAACCCTCTCCTTTCATGTTTCTCTACCGAGTTCTGTTCATGGTTTGTATAGCTTGTCACTTTATTGCTTTACCACTTTACCAATTTGTCACATCACCACTTCACCAGCTCACCAGCTCACCACTTCACCAGCTCACCAGCTCACCAGCTCACCGGTATCAGTATCAGTATCAGTATCAGTATCAGTACCAGGATATCCATCTAATCAACCAACCAACCATAGACGCCATTACATTTGCAGCTCATAAACAACATCTCTATTTATATCTATATCCATATCCATATCTATATATAAACGCACAGAACTAACATTATAACTTTTCTCTCTCCTCTCCTCTCCTCTCCTCTCCTCTCTCCTCTCTCCTCCCTCCTCTCTCCTCTCTCCCC
>NGKF01000041.1:4653-17120 GCA_002162555.1 Monilinia aucupariae | reverse complement strand
CACCATATATCTCCCTCTCCCTCTCATAACCCTTTCTCTCCCTCTCATAACCCTTCTATACCACTCTATAGCTTTCCCTCCCATCTTTTTTATTACCCCCCCTCCAATCCCAAATCCCAAATCCCAAATCCCAAATAAAACCATAAAACCATAAAACAATAATTAAAAGAAAATCATATTTATCTACAATCTCATCCTTACAATTCCATCCCACAATCTCATACTCATACTCATATAAGAACAATCCAAGAACTCGTAACTGATAAACAATATTATTGTAGCGGTACCTGTGTATATTATCTATGAACGAATAAACAATCTACTCTATCCCTCCATCCCCAAACCCCAATCCCCCAATCCCCAACCTCGCCCCCCCCAAAGAATTCAAATCTATAGCCAATACTCTACTCCCCTCAACTCCACTCCCCAACAAAACGCGAGCGCTATTATAAAAATACCAGTACGAGTATACCACAACAGAATCTTTCAATTCCTTTCCTTTCCATTCAATTCCATTCCATTCCATTGAAGGAGTATGCGGCGGTCCGCCTTGCGACTTATAAGATAGAGTAGAGGAGAGGAGAGGAGTAGTAATAATATTAGGAAAGGGGAGAGGAGGGAGGATCTATCAAAAGGGTATCTATCGAAATCGCAAGATGTTACGTGCGGTGCGTGAAATCGGGTGGGATGAAGATCAAGGAGATCAATGAGATCAATGAGATCAATGAGATCAATGAGATCAATGAGATCAATGAGATCAATGAGATCAATGCTTCCTTTACCTCATCATCACCTCAATGACCCAAGGACGACAATTCAAGATGTGACGAAGAATAATAAGTTTTGGTGATAAAGTTTATGATTTCATTTTCCCTTTTCTTCCTCCCAGAAACAAACAAGCCTCCTTACGTCCCTTACGTCCCCTTCAAATCTCTCGCTTCCGAGGGGCGTGGATGTGAGAAGTGTGCAGGGCTTCCACGGCAGGAATAATCAAACTTTCAATCTCAAGCTCCGGTTCCCCGTCTGGTAACTCATTTGGATCTAAAGGCTCATCCCCAATCTCTCCCCCCCTCGCCGCCGCCGCACCTACCAACTCTTCCACCCCACTGATGGTTCTCTTTCTCTTGCTCCTCGGCACTCGAATCCACTGATCTTTACGACCCGGCGCGACGAAGACGACCTCCCATTTCCTCGTCGCCAGTAAATTTCCAATGACTAAATGATGCTGGTAGCGATCCAAGGAATACTTCGCCTTGTGAACCAAGATCGAAGGATCAGTTTCCAGCTTGAAAGAGACAATCATACCCTCAGGAGCCCACCCATCCACGAGATTTTTGAGAAACTTAGGTACAGGATCCAGGTCAACAATCAGACGTTTGCTTCGCGGTACCGCTGGAGAAGAATCGAAATTATCAAATGCCTCCTCTTCTTCTCCAGGCTCCCTCTCTTCACTTCCCTTGGTATCGGGCGTATTGGTATCCGTCGCATTGGTAGATTGTATCTTGTGCTCTTGCATCCGCTCCGGCGGCACGAAGAAATCCGACACCGCCGCAGCCAAATAGAGCAACCCCCGAGGGCCCAGAGGGCGCATGAGTTGCGCGATCGCTCGAAGGATGAAGAGGTAGTCTGTGATGGTCGTGAACGGTAGGGTCAAGAGGAGATTCTTCGACTTGGCCTCATTATACTGCCTGAGGACCTTCAACATCTTCTCGCGATACTCATCATTTGCGACCACGCTCCCATCCGGCCCCTCGTGCAGGAAATCGAGAAAGCAATCCGTCGCATGACTGTAGTGGCGCGAGTATGGCTGGAGACTGAATTGACGATGGAGGAAAATGACCGCGTAGCCCGACTCTAGGAAGTATTCCGCCGATGTCGCACCGCGCGTGCCCGCACTAAAATTGTCTATAAATCGCACTGTCTGTCTCTCTAATGGTACGGTGGTTCCTCCCGATGTAACCAAGACCACGCGCCTGCCAGCAGCGGCGTGGAAATTGATGAATGCTTCCGCGAGGGAGGTATGCGCCTCGAGAGTGGCCGGCGGGGGATTTTCCGAAAAGTAATCTCGTTCTGCGACGTCGGCGGGATTTGGGCGCGCCAAGCCTGGCATCGAGATGGAGGTCGACATGGTATCTTGTGAGCTGGAAGAGAAGATTGAAGAGGTCGGCGAGGGGGGTCGTGAATGTGGAAGGTTGAAAGAGAGTGTAAAGGTCGAGCTCGATGATGGTGGGGATGTTGCGGGGTTGGCGGGACTGGTTAGCTCAGAAAGATCCCAAGATGTTATTGATTCGAGCTGTGAAGACATTTGATCAGTCTTGATATTCCCTATTCACCATAACCATGATTCAGAGCAATACATACGCACCGGCGACGTATCTATCTTTATACTACTCTACTCTGACTTCCCTATTGACCTCGGTAGACGGTTATATTGAGATTACGTCGACAGATTCGGGAGATCCGTACAGTACCTTGCTTGTGTGGGACTTACTTTTTCCTACCTGCTTACTGGATGAGTATTGGCCATATCAATGCTACTCTATACCCAAATCGTTGTGTGAGATAGACAGGTAGGTAGTTGATTAAGAGTCAATAGGCCAAATGGCCAAATGGCTGCAATGATCCAACAAAGAGTGAATGAAAAGCTGAAGACAAAAAATCTTGTCGTTGTCGTTGTTGCTGCTGTTGTTGTTGTTGTTGCCATACTCATTCTCATACTGGTAGAAGTTGTTGGTTGACATGGGTAAAGTCACGATTCGATTGCCATTGGTCACCTTTTTATGCTCGGCTTAGTAAGATAACCTTGCTGCAATACTCGTATAACCATAACTTTTCGCGGAGCTGGTGGAGTCATCCTCTCGAAGCTTATCATATTCCTTTTCCTTTCAGCTCCAGCTCCAGCTCCAGCTCCTGCTCCAGCTCCAGTGTGAGGGTGGTCATCATCCGTTGTGTACGGGTAGAGCGAGTACTCGAGTATGATAATTCGTTAGCTAGTTAGCCGACTTGAGTTTACCGACTCATCATCTAAGAATACTCAGTAGCATCTACACGTTCATCTCTGAACCATTCAGGGCATTCGTTATATGAACGACATCTGAACCATGGATTGAAGTGAAGGTATCTGGTCCGTGAAACGTTGCTCGATAAGTGTCATTTCTATTTTTATGCTTCCATAGCTATTCATAGATAGGTACCATTTCTCGCCGCTCCCTTTTCTCCCTCTTAAGATCAATCAAAAATACAAGTTAATTCTACTAGTACAGTTTTTATACAGTGAAATTTCTGTTCAATCATGCCTTCATATCATCTCCGTTTAGGCACTCTCCTCACTGATTCTCCAAGCTCTCAATGGTAGAGCTTGTAGCTTGAGGGCGGCGGGTCTGATATAACCCCAAAAGGTGACGGCTCCAAAGATGACACAAGCAATATTCACAACATAGTAGCCATCCCTCTCGATGTTGCAAATGCCTCCTCCAGATAAACATCGATCTTTCTCGGCCGCCATGGCGCAAGAGAATGCTGATGTGACCAAAGGTCCTTTGAGACCAGCAGCGAGCTTGTAGCCGGAAGAAGGTGGAATACATGTGGCAGTGGTGAAATAATCAACGAGCTTGAGGACGAAGAAACGAGGGAAGGTACCGCCCAAGTTAGAAACGCTGGTGAGTGTTAGGAAAGTGAGAGGTCAACGGGGAGATAGAGGGGTACTTACGTAGCGAGCAGTGTCATATAAGTTCCGCCAATAACGGGATCTGCAATTCTAGCGTGGAAGGCTGAGATGGCCACGAACATGACAGTGTTGGTAAAGGTTGAGAAGATGTGTTCGGCAATAACAACAAGTAGATACCAAGTGTCCACTCCATTGGCTGGAAAGATGACAACCGTGATCTGAGCAATTACGGCAGCAATCAAGCGACCTACAAATCCCCAACACCAAAGACGCAAAGGTGTATATGATGTTGACCATTTTCCAGCGTAGTATCCCAAACCTATCTCGAAAGGGAAGTCAATAAGAACGGTCAAAGCCATATCTTCTTGACTAAATCCTTTGTCTATAAGTTTAAGATTCGTGACCCCATCATTAGCTTGGAAGCCAATCTTGGCAATCAGATGGATGATGATGATCGTTTGGATATTCTTGAGCTTAAGAACTCCCCACATAACCTTGTAGACATCCCAAATTCCATCCTCGTTCTTGGTTTTCTCTTCTCGCTTCAAGAGCGCGAGACCAATTGTCACAACGATGTATGCCCAACCCCAGAATGTGAGGTATCCTCCCAATGTCATGACACCTTCGTCAAGGGGAGTCTTTCGGAACCATTTGTTGGCGAAGTCTGGAGCATTGAAAGCTAGGAAGACTGTAAAGGACATGAATTGCCCGGCTGTCAATCCTACGGTCTGAGCGGTTGATGCATATGAGATATTTCCAGGTGACAACAACGTGAGAGCCCATCCATCGACTGCGATATCTTGTGTGGCGCACATAAATACCAAAAAGAACCACCATCCCGTGAAAGTCCAAATTCCTGCTCCATTATTTTCTCCAGCTGTAATCATCATCTCCTTGATCTGGGACCCTAGCCATATCATTCCGAATCCTGACAACATTTGAATGGGCATAATCCAACTCTTTCTCCTTCCTAACCTGGGACTCCAGATTGCATCCACTATTGGACTCCATAACAGCTTCAACGAATATGGGTATGTCGCCAAACTGAAAACTCCCAAAGCGCTGTATGACATGTGTGGTTTAAGTAAGAAGGGTACTGAACCTGCCGCAAGACCCATCGGGACACCTTGTAAGAAATATAACAGAACTAGAAGTAGGAAGTTCCTTTTGTCCTGCGATGGCAACTCAGAAAACCCATGGTTGTTAATGGTGGGTGTCTTCGGTACAGGTTCATCTAAAGTGAAAGATTCGCGCGACATGAGGTTCGCCGTCACCCCGTTCGAGTCGATGTTCGCATTTTTGCGCCGGTACTCCACATTACCATTCATACTGCCGTTTTGTAGATGAGCGTCTTCACCTCCTGTGCCAGGAGACGAGCCAAGTGGCTTTAGAGCTTGGCCTTTACGAGAGCGAGTACCCATGGAATCTGATTCAAAGTCCTCTTCCTCGTCTTCGTCAGCAGAGTCTTGATCCCCGAGTAAATGCCTTGAATCTTCTGCTTGTGTCCGGTCGTTTGAATTTGAGTGAGATTTGCCTTTTGAGGAAAGAGTTCTATGACGCGAAGTAGATGTTGTCGATAAATCGTCGAGTTCCTGATCGTGATGATGATGATGGCGATGATGAGTTGGGAGATGAGTATTTCGAGAATGAGGATTATCTGAAGTAGAAAGGGGATTTATTGAAGGAATTGTATCACCCAATGGAGTCGGCATCCATATGATATCTGGAATTGAGGATACTTCGGAGGTCTGTTTGGCCTCTAAAGTGTCCTCTTTACAAAGGAAGGTTTAATTATTTTCCTTAGTGCAAGCAACGGGGATTCAGGATAGGATGGATCCGTGAGCGCGAGTGAGTGCATTTGATCACGACGGGATATAATCCAGAGTAGTTTTCAAGGGCTGAACGGTAAAGAGACGATCAATGTTTCACTATGTATGTAATAATACTGACAATAACAATCCCACGAGAGAAGATGAGTCGTCGTAGAAGGGGGGTGGATGAGATGGATCGGAGACGGTATCTTATACTAGTAGATAGATATACAGAAACCAAGGGCGTTTGCGAAAGATCAAAGAGTATGACTGGACATGAATAGATATAAATTACTAATGAAGTCATGCTTATCGTTTGAGCTTCGAAAGACTGATGATATCTGTAACGATCGGTTCTATCCATCAGCTACAAGTGTCTAATTCCTTCTTTCGAGCAGCAGGATGACTTGTCGGTTGGATGCAGCGAATCACGTGAAATGGTGATGAAACGATAAGCGACGCGACAATCGTACCTTCATCAACCCATCGCATCAACACCTGGGTAGAACACAAACCCATTCTCTTCTACTCATATCATCTACATACATCCATAATATCAATTCAAGCTATGGAAACTTCACAGTCTTCGCCGCAATCTGTGGGTTTTAATTCCAATTCGAATGTGGACACAACAGAAGAGATCAGCCCTGAAGACGCGGCTGCTATGGAATTGGATAATGAAATAGCTTCACTACAAGAGCAGAGTGAATACCATGCCATACCCCCTATCTCTCGAATTCGAAGATGTACCTAATCGATCTTCAATTTTTTAGTTTCATCATTAAAGGATCAACGTCGTCTTCAAACAGCGACAATCCTTTCTTCCCAAGCTTCAAAATCCATTTTGTCGAATTTGCGAAAGTCTTCCTCGACGTTGACATCCCTTAAATCTATTGCTTCGACAGATCTCGATCCTCTCCTCGCAACTTCCGCGGCTCAGACCACTCATAATCTCGAGAATTTATATCGTGCATGCGCATCAATCACATCATTTCAAGTGCAAGATCCGGATCCAAATGCTGTGGATAATGGATATGTTTTGGGCCTTCGCATTGATGTCAGCAATGCTGGGAAATTCCTTCGACCTTACTATATCATGTTAAATAAGCCATTCTCGGGTTCGGCAGCATTGAGAATACATCGTCACACAGTACCTCCATGCATCCCTTTGGTTAGTCTGGCTGCGAGATATTTGCCTGCTCCCAAAGTTGCCGGGGGTATCGTGAAGGAGAAACGACAAGATTTGACGACATTTGTAAGGAAATTACGACGAGAGGTTACAGGCTATCATTTACGCATTACATCTATTAAGCATTTACGAAAACGATTCTCCTTGGATGAGAAACTAAGCAGGAAAGGCAAAGAAAAGGAGCGAGAGATAGCCGACATTAGTGCTGCTGATGCTGAAGCAAAGCAAGTGAGGATTGAGTGGGTCGATGGGAAAATTGGTAGATGTGTGGTTGGAATGAATGGTGAAGTTATCAAGTGTGTCATAATTGGAGAGGATGGACGGGACCGCGAGACCGAAAGGAGGGTCATGGGTGGTGATAAAAGAATGGAGGGGATCGCTGATAGATTGATGGAAGGCATCTATTGAGGGTTTGATCCTATAACGGGGAGTTGGGGAGTTCATTTTCTTACAGATACCCTTGAGAGAGAGGAATTTTGGCACCATGGCATACATCGACTTTTATAGCAACTTCCTGCGCTTGGAATTATTTGAGACCCACTGTATTGGATGATGGATTTATATTGGATAAAACTGTCAAAAAGGTACGCATCAAAGAAGAGAGGTGGGCTTTGATGGGCTGAAAACAGCTCTGATCGTCGATAGTCTCAACTAGCCCTACTCTTCACTCATAACCGATGCGTACTTTCATGCTCACGCTGTGATATCCAGCCTTATGGACAGCCTCTTTGCTTTCTTGTTCAATGTTCGATACAGACATCCATTATTAGAACAGGTCCAAGCCAAGTGGTGCGCACCAGGTACTGGCTGGAATAATTTGCATGAAGCTCATCATTCCAAGGCGATACCGATACTTGAGCCTAAAGTCTTAGTATCTTATGGGCAAGGCTGTTTATCTTAAAGAGCCCTCAACTTTTTTCAAGGCATGTCATTTACTATAGCCTGAAGGAATTTGTATCCTGCATATTATTTTCAAGCCAATGTGCTCTTTTAATGCAAATGAAGACACCTAATGCCTTACACGAGTAGCCTCTCGTGTTTGATACCATTACACATTATACCATTAAAGAATCAACAAAGGGCAGCTGCTGCAGGGTTATGCCTTAATTTTGCATCTACTCATTCCATATATTTATATCTGCGCGCAGCTTGCCTCCACACGAGTCCCGGCTCAGCTGCTTGCGGCGAATCAAGACTCGAGCCTGTCATTCAAACATGCTGCAGCCTTTCCTTTCCTATTGATTCATGATTAATACATACCCGGTCTATAACTATAACACAACTGACATCGACTTCTAACTGTTATATTAATCGCGCATTTTCATCAATCTACTTCATTCCACCTGCAAAACTACTCATACCTCTTTCCCCGTAACTCAAGGGGATTCAGGGCGTATACTCGGGGCTGTCGGGCACATCTTCACCTCTCTCTAGGAACACCACAGTCTCGAATCAAGGATAGGCGACAAGCCAATGCCTCCGAGAACCAACTCGGTTCCAGCTCACAAAGGTAGCCCTCACCACCATAGATGCACGTCTTGGGGGTTCTGAGGGTGGCTGGATCTTTTGGTATAATTTCACTCTGCTGTGGTGCGGTTGCGCTGCTAGCGGGCGGCGAGGATGGAGTTGCATCTGCTCTTCGCAGTCGCGGAAATTCTGAACTCGTCGTTGGCGCGTTCGCTGTGGCGTTGGTGGATTTTTGTTTTAGAAGCGAGTAAGCTATTCTTTGAATCAGCGCGTTTTTCGATAACGTGTACCTTTATATACGAGTTGCTGATGACCTCTTGAAATGTTTTCTCTTGGGGTCCTAGTGTGGCCGGCCTATATCCTATATTAAAGATTTGCAAATGGGACAGTTTCCAGGCCAAACCATTTGTATTGCAGCGCCAATGAATATCACGTTCAATAATATCAACTGTTCTCGCGCAGAAAGTCTCCTTGTTGGATACCAGATAGGTTTTTGAATTCACCTCATGCTTGAGCTTTCACTCTGAATGTTTCTGGGACGATAAGCTTTACAATGGCTGTCGATTATGCTCATGATAAAGTCCTATTGTTTCCTCTGCTTATGATGGATCCGTAGACCTGCCGAATAACTTCACCTCTAATCCAATTGGCTTAGACAGATATTAACAGGGGAGGGGGAGTGCAAAGAAATGTGGAAAATCGATAAATCAACAGTACACATGTATCTCTAATACAGACTGAACACTGTTCAGCGGCGCACTCCCTTACCTCACAAAACTTAATTAAGGAGGAAGGACAAGTTTTTTCGATCCTTGCAAAATATACTCCAACAAGTCCCTGCGGATGCTATGGTGAAGGGGATTAATGCTCCCCCAAAACCTCTTGATAGTATCCCCAAAGACTGGTCGGTCGTTTCAATCAGGCATCTTTGTATTGCTGTTCTGGGCTATATTATTCGATGCTAATCGTCCCGTCTTTTTTTTAAAAAAAAAACAATCTTGCACTCTGATACCACTATAGAAGACTTCATCCAAGCACCCAAGCATTCTAATCATGAAAAACCAAAAAAAAAAATCTGAGCGAGGGGCTCCACGTTATCATATGTGTTCTACCAGTTATCATACTCACCCCCATGATCTTCCGAGCATTTTTCGCCCGTAATTACACCATATCTCCCGCGACTTTGGCCTCGTCTCTTCCCTCGCTGGCTTCTCCATTGGAAATATGTTTTCCTCTCCTTCTTGGGGGGGTGTGCGCTCCTTACAGCAGGCAGTAGCTTGATCCGGACAATTCCAGTCATGATTTCTTGTTTTTTTTTTCGCGTCGTTAATGATAGGGACTAGAGTAGATGGACGTGGATCATCCTTTTAGATATCAAGAAGAAAGAAAAAATTATATATATATATATCTGGAATGTATCATTATAACCAACGAAAAGGTCACGTAAAAGTGGATCAGATCATACTCTTCTCGTAGATCTGAGGGAGTACGAGTACTCACCTACGAGTACTTACGTATAGGTGGCGGGGCAAGCGAATATAAAGGTGGAAAGAGCGAAGGGGGTTTCAGGCCATCAAGATGCTGGTTTTTTTGGTTCTTGTGTGGTGGGATGGGTGGATGGATGGATGGTTTATTGTGGATTTCTTTCGTGGCGGGTGAGGTTTTTTTGTTGTTTTGTTGTTTTGATTGCTCGTTTCTTAGGAGACTATGAGTAGATGTTTGTGCTATGATTATAGAGGGAGAGGGGAGAGATTATCGTTAGGTTTGCTTTCGTTGAAGTTGATGTCTATTTTTCACTTCTGGTGCGATCCCTTTGTTGTCTGTATCGTGTTCTTCGCATGCTTTGTTTGATTGTTGTTTTTGGGGAGGGAATGGAAAGTTTTCTGATTCTGTTTCTGCTGTTTTTGCATTCTTTTCTCTCTTTTCTTTTCTTTTCTTTCCTTCTTTCGTATATCTCAGAATTAATTCCCAACTTCAATAACTTAATATCTTCACGGGAATTCTTGATTTTAGATTGGTTTGGTTTCTCTTGAAAGATAAGAGTTACTTACGCGAGTTTGCACTCCTTTTAATGCTACCTCTCCGCAATCCTGCAATCATGTTTTTGAAGTGTCAAATCTTTAACTCTCTTGATGTATATGTGTGCTTTGGTGAAAATTTCTGGTTTCTGTTTTTCTTTTTGGAGAAAAAGATAAATTGATACACGTTTATCGTATAGGCAAAACGGATGCTTGAAGGAAAAAAGAAAGGAAGGAAAAAGGAAGGAAGCTAGTTATACTTGTAGTTTGGAGTAGAATGGGGAATTCTTGGGATTTTTGGGCTTTTGTTTGGTTTGTATTTATGTGTATGTACTCGAGTATATATGAGTATGAGTGTTCATTATGAATCCACCACGCTTCTTCGTTGCGACGAGTTGGTATTTCAGCAGGTTTATAGGCGAGAGCCCGCCTCGGGCGAAATGCAGATGCAGATGCAGATGCAAATGCAACATCATGATTCCTCAAGTCGGGAAACGCAATCGAAGATTTTATCATTATTACTGTCATCTATGAGGATGGGCTGGATTCGAGCCTCATATCCTTTCTAGGCTCTAACTATTGTGACGATATCAGTGCATACTGAGTACATACACATGGATGCTACAGTAGGTGATTAGAGTATGCTTCATCCGTTCCATTGTGAAAATCCTCGAGTAGACACTTTGATATTTATTATTGATTTTTGAGATGGTGACTCTATCGGTGAGTGAAGGTCGTCTTGTTACGTTACTACTCGAGTATTACGCGAGTATGTATGATAAGAAGAAAGAAGTATAAAGGATGAAGTGTTGTATTATTCATTTGTAATTTTACTTTAACGTTTCTTCGTTATAGTATGGTTTAAAGTTTTTCTATTCGATTCGAGAATTGTATTATATTTATTTATATATATATATATATTTATAATTAATGAAATATTTTATTTTATTTTATTTTATTTTATTTTATTTTATTTTATTTTATTTTATTTTATTTTATTTTATTTTATTTTATTTTATTTTATTTTATTTTATTTTATTTTATTTTATTTTATTTTATTTTATTTTATTTTATTTTATTTTATTTTATTTTATTTTATTTTATTTTATTTTATTTTATATATAAATTCGTTTTTTATTTTCTTTTTATAATATTTATATTTTCAATAAATAAATAAATAAATAAATATTATAGTTTTTTTTTCATTTTTTTAATCTTTTTTAAATTTATATTAATATCTTTTTACTTTTTTTCTTTTGATACAGAATCTATTAATAAGATTTAAATTTTACATTATAAATAGAAATTAAAAAAAATTATATAAATGAAATATTTTTCTTTTAAATATTTGATATACTCGAGTAAAAAAAAGTTTGAAATGAAATGAAATAATGAAATGATTGATATTAATGTTAATATATTCTATAAATAGTAATAATATTGATATATTTTAAATAGATATAAAAGAAAGAAGAAGAAAAAAGAAAGAAAAAAAAGAAAAATAAAAAAAGAAATATATTATTCGAGTAAAGTAAAAGAAGAGAAATTCATATTTATATCATATGATTTTTTCTTTATATATATATATATAAAGAAAGAGAGAAAAGAAAACAAATAAGTATTATAATTATTTGTTAAAACCATATGATTTTGATATAGAGCACTAGGAGTTATATTCATTTACTTATTTACATCTACTTAAGTATATTTTCATATCAAATATTACAAATAGTATTTACTCACGCTTCTTCTCAATCTGATCCAATCCCTTCCCTTCTTTTCAATCCCTTTGAATCCATCCAGCTCCCCTTTGCATCCATTCACTCTTCCAATTCATCCAACTCCTTCCCATCCTCTCTCCCATCCCCTATCCATTCAATCCCCTCTCTCAACCCATA
Source organism: Monilinia aucupariae (assembly GCA_002162555.1). NCBI lineage: Eukaryota > Fungi > Ascomycota > Leotiomycetes > Helotiales > Sclerotiniaceae > Monilinia > Monilinia aucupariae. The sequence continues at coordinate 5,070 of NGKF01000041.1, read as the reverse complement.
CTCCAAATTCTCTCTCTCTTAACCCATCCCCCTTTTGGATTCCCCTCTCCATTCCACCCTAAACCTTCATCAATATCCCAATATCCCAATATCCTCACATCTCAATATCCCAGAACCAAACAAATCTCTTCCAAAAACCATCTCCATCTGCATTTTTTTCATCTTCTTTACCTCCCTAAACTCCCTCCCTCCCTTTCTTACCTCCAACCCATCAACCCATCAAAATCACATTTCCATACTATAAACCACTTATCCAACCTCCAATCCTCCTCCAATCCTCCTCCAACCCATCTAACCTATTCAACACCACACCTCTTCATCATAAAATACCCATCCAACCTCTTCCTCCAACCCAGCCACTCCTCCACTCACTCCTCCACTCACTCCTCCACTCACTCCTCCACTCACTCCTCCACT
>NGKF01000040.1:240696-271786 GCA_002162555.1 Monilinia aucupariae | reverse complement strand
ATTAACCTATAATATATTATAAAATTTTTATAATATCTCAAATGGATTATAAAATAAAAGATGTTGACCAAACTAGTAAATTTACTATGGTCAACACTACCCCTGTCAAAAGTGGTCAGCATCGATGCTGACCATACAAAAATTCCTTAGAATAAGAGTTAGTATATTTGCGATCTTCGATAAGAACTTTTTTATTATCAGCTTCTTTAATTCGACAATTTCTTTTTGTATAACAAATATTGCTATATTCAAAATCGATCTAACTTTTAGTATAGAATCAATCCACAACTTCGCTTTTTCTTCGTATAATATATCCATCGCTTTTAAAAAACTCAATAATGATAAGGATATTTTTTTCAACATTTCAAAATTATATTCTAATTTATTTAATTATCTTTTTGTTGAATAGAAACCATTGAATTTTCTTAACAATATAAATATTGGTATAATAAATAAAACAATTATAATTGTTAGATTTAAATTTTCAAATATATTATAAAATCCTTTAGATTTATTTGAAATGGAATTCGAATAGCAATCAATATAATTATCAAACAAAAAAACCAAATTGGATTGTTTCTTTTGTAGTTCAATCTTGTGAATAGAATAAAAGTTGATATAAAGTATTAGTTTAATATATTAAACCTTTAACTTTATTTTTGGATTGGAATATATAAATGTGAAATATATTTGATATAAGTTGATGCAATATAGATGTTTTGTAAATATTGATATAATGGGTTATATAATCTACTATTCACTTTAAAAATCAAATTCGTTGATTTTCGTTGTTTTTAAACTTTTGATTTTAATAATAAAGATCGCCAAATTTTGATTTCTTTTAAAGTTTTATATATATATCTTATGTTTAATGATGAAGACTCTATCGATATAACTATTTTTTGAGCTATTTTTAATAATGATTCTTGTATTTGATTTTCTAATTTCCTCTTTATAATATCGATGAATTTGATAATACTAATGATAATTCTTTTTTGATGGATTTCTCGATTCTTTTAATAGTTATAAAACCCTTTTTGATGATGTCAAATAGAAGGGCAATAGGATAATGTTTTGATTCTGTTTTGTATTATATATTATCTGTTGATTATTTTGAATTAATACCTATGATTTTTTGATAGTAGTATTATAATGCTATTTTGTGATTTTCGTTTATATAAAAAGAGGTTGTATTTTCGATACTTTTTTATTGATTGTATATTAGATTTTCTTTTCTTTTTTTGGCAAAATCCATTGTTTTCATTGGATTATTATTCGATGATTTGATTCGATTAGAAAATAATGATCTATTTTAGGCTTACATCTGAAAGACTAGAAATTGAATTCTTTTAAAAAAGAAAAATGGGATGTATTATTATAAAAGATATCACGCTAAGAGCGTAAAGCACATAAGAAGCACATGTTTACTAAACATCATACTCTTACGTATTACTTGGATCTTCCGGTAGTAAATGCACAAGCACTTTAAAGCATATATACGCTAAAATGCCCGAGCATACTAAAGTATACGTACGCTAAAGTGCCCAAGCATATTAAAGCATACATATACAAAAGTGCATAAGCATACTAATCACTTTTGATTTACTGGCGTTAAGAGCATCGAAATATCAACCAAGTTTAGCATATCGACTATTTGAACTTATAACTATTGTTATACAATAACATTATGATTTGTAGTATTGTAGATCTTTAAGATTACAGAGTTATACGATGATTACATGTGATTATATATAATTATATATATATAATATATAAGGAACAAATGAATCCTGTATTTAAAAAGATAAATAACAATACAATCACTATTTTATATTTATATTTTTATCCCTTTTTGATATCATTTCATTATATATTTGTAATTATCCTTTGTAATAGTTATAAGCCCGGTTTGTACTCGAAATCTTTGCAATAATTACAATTCGAATATCGATATTATACAATTTCTTTTTTCTTTTTAATCCCTAATTATTTTTTATTATACTTTTATCCTTTAGTAATTATCTTTTTCATTATATCAAAGATTACTTTTAATAGTTAATCGGATTGATCCCTTTAGTATTTATTATTCAAAAACGTTAGTTGCTTTAAGTACATCTAAAACAATATCGATCCAGATATCCTAGACTTTTTCAATTACTAATTCTGTAATTGGTTGAGCGTTAATCCATTTTAAATCTTTTCCATGGATATTATGATTTTTGAAAAGAATTGTAAACGCTATAATCAATATGCTATGAACTTTGAAGCTTATAATCGATACGCTAATACAGATGTCGAAATGAATGGAATATTTAAATTTGAGCTTTTTATTGATTTTATTCTTATTATATTCGAAGATTTTGCAAAGAACTTTTTGTTTATAAAAAAGATCTACAAGATTTAAAAGAATGAATACAATCAAAATTATAATAACTTTCATTATATATTCAATTGAATTATATCTATAATCGATTTATTCTACGCTTTAAAAATCTTTTAGAAAACTATACAAAATCGAACCTTGAAACAAATTATTGTTTAGTTATATATAAAGATTGCTTTTACAAATTCAATAATTTTAAGGATTATTTAAATCAAATATATTAATCATTTTAATAATGTATGTAATAAATAGGTCAATTTAATAAAATGATGTAAAAAATGAAAATCATTTTATATTTGAGCATCAATTTACAATATTTTAGAAATCAAAGGAATCCATGGATGTAAACAATTCTTGAAAGCATTAAACAAACTAGCTTCAAATTGATTGGAATAATAACTTATTATTTTGAACATTGAAAATAAGAAAAGATGCTATATTACTATTTTAGAACAATACAATAGTTTTTTCGTTAATTATATTAATCGAATAGTTTGTAATCCTTTATTAAAAGGATCCTTTGCTATTTCAAGATTAAGATTACAATAATTATCCGGATCTAAGCGATAATCGAAAAATGTCACGAGTAAACTGTCACGGTGTTATACCGCTGTGCGGACATATACTATACGTATTAGTATATATACCCAATTAGMCATATGTTCGATATRGCGCGTCATTTTGGCATGACAGTTATGAGCCCGGTAGCGCACTGGTATAATACTCGATTCGAGTTTGCTCATCTTTCAGGGATTTTTGAGGAATCCACTCCGGTACCTTTATTAGTGAGCAACTCGGTTAATTAACCTATCGAGATTCGTTCCACTAAACCCCACTTGAATAATATCCATTTTAGAGTTCCATTCTCTACTTTCTAGCTAATTAACTATTTCGCTACGTTCCACTTTATAAGGCATTTCTATAGGGTAAAAAAGATCCCTGCCTTGAGCGTCAGCAATCTTGGGGGTGTGTCACGAGTAAACTGTCACGGTGTTATACCGCTATGCGGACATATACTATACGTATTAGTATATATACCCAATTAGTCATATGTTCGATATGGCGCGTCATTTTGGCATGATAAAAAACAATAACGTTATTCAATATTGTTTTTGTAAAGAAAATCAAATAATCGATCCAAACCATTATTATAAGCTTAATAAATGCTAAATGATTAAATTAACTTTTATAAATAAATATATTAATCAACTTACTCGATTTATTAATAAAAAACAAATTAAAGAGATTAACGAATATATCAAAAACACAAAATATAATAATCTTTATAGTATCTTATTCAAAAAAGGATGGCTTTTTGATATTTAAACTAATCAATCTTATAGATCTTTATTAAAGAAAAATCTTTACAATATTGCTTTTTGCATTATCGATCTGAACAAGTATACTAACGCTTTTTCAACTTCTATAATCATTTCTACATATATATTAGCAAACTGCACTTTGTTGAATAATTATAATACTATGTATATTATCAATAATACAAACCTTTTGATAAACGGAAAATATATTCTTAATAACATTTTGAATTATATCGAAACAAGATTGTTAAACTTGCTAATAATTGATTGTAGCGATAAGGTAATCAAAAGAATTTTGCTAAATAAAGCGGATTTTATATTAACTAATATTGCGCTTATTTCTGGTTTTTATATTAATCTCGTATCCAAAATCTTTTTTTGTAACAAAGATGATTAGTTTGATAGCTTTAATACTACTATTAGGATCAACGATTAGGTTAATAATACTATTATTGTTTAATGCATTAAAAAGCATAATCTTGTTTTTTTAAAATATAACGCTCGTTTTAATTATTCTAATAAATCTAATTTTTTTGTGAGTATGAATATTATAGTGTTTACCAAAAGCCAAAAGATTAACAAATCTTTTTTTCGATTATACAAAACGATAAAGCCCCGAATAGAATCAAACGATTTATAATATAAAAAATCAAAACATTTTGGTAAAAAAGCATTAGAATACTTAGTTAGAATAATTAGAGAAATACGGATTAAAGAAATTATTTAGATAGAATATATTAATTATTTATATATTTATGTTAAATAAGTTGTTTTATACTTATTTAGTAATTATTAATCATTTAAATCTTTTTATAAAGTTCAATAGGATTTGTTCGATTTTCTCTATACTTATAACGAAGCGTTATAAATGCTAATAATTAAGGATATGTATAATGAGAAGATCTTTATTATTATATTGATCTAGAAAACGTACAATAAAATCTCTAAAGTTTTATAGAACTTTGTTGCATAGATTTACCGCAAATATAATCTTTACATTGTAATGATTAAACAAGATAATGATACATCTGTAATAAGGATTAAAAATAATATTATATTTAAAAGATAAATTTTCGAAAAAGGTATAAAACTTGAACTCTTTTTATTCCTTATATATAAACTTAACAAAGAAACAGAACGCACAAGGTAAAAAATTATTATTAAACAGATTAAAATGTATATTTCAATTGAATTACTGGATAAGATATGGGTAAAGGCCGCTTTTGCTGTTATATACTTATATAATATTAATTTTTTGAAAGCAAAGGGTTGAAAATGCTTTAACAAAGTAATTGATTTCTAATTCAAATAATATTATAGGTGGTATTTATTATTACTATTACAAAAGATTATTAACGATTTTCGCTTCAATTGAAGTGAGATATACAAGTATGATTATTGTATATTCTTATTGAATAAAAAAAAAGAAGTTAGAATAAAAATGAAATAATATAAAATCAACTTGCAAATATATATTAAATATTTAATCGGATATATCTTTATTACAACGATTTTCTATATCTGGATCTTTATATTTAATAAAGTTATTATTATACAAAATATCAAATTCGATAAAAGATTTGTTTATAAAAACAATCTTTGTAGTAAGATTATTAATATTATACCAATTCGAATAATCAAGAAGTTAATTATCGAACTGGATATTCAGCAAATGGAATCGCTGGATGGCATTATTTTAGAGAATATGAATAATGAATTTACCGAAAGATTTGTACAAAGAAAGCTTAAAATCGCGTATATTCTTAATCAGAATTATAAACGCTTTAGATCTTCGATCTCGGGGGTGATTAAAATAATTGAAAAAGATTAGAAGGGTTAAAAGAATCAGGTGATAAAATCTTTGTTATTTATTTTAATTCATGATAATGAGTATAGCATTTTGTTAAACCCCGATATAGTTATAAATGTTAACAAGTTATCGCCGGTTTTTAGTGAACCAAAATCCTTATTAATTATATTTATAACAAAGGATAAAAGCTTGCTTAAAATAATTAATTTATACAAAGTTTGCATAAACTTTAGTTATAAAGAATCAATAACTCTATCAAAACTATTAATATTAGTGTTAAATAATAATCTTAAAGACAATAAATCGAATAATTATTTGATTCTCAATAAAGAGAAAGGAGATCCATTATTGCCTTCTATAAAGAAAAATACGTTTAAAAGATCTTTTTTGTTATTTATGTTTAATAGAGCTATTAAACGATTTTGTACCCTATAGATAGAGATTTCTAAGTTTAATATCAATACTAAAGAGTATACTAAATACAATGTATTTAACGATGTTGATATAATTCCCGATTATACAAAGTATCAAACAATAAATCGCATTAGATATTCAAATCGTTTGTATCAATGAACGAATGATTATTACAAGACTAATATTTTCATTAGTATTGTGATTGTTTAATTATACGGATTTAGAAATAGATTTCAACAATTAAATAAGTTCTATAACACTTTTTGGCTTAATAAACAGGAGGATAAGCTAAATAAACAAAATAGTAAGTTCATCACTATATATAACGTAGTAATTGCTGCAATAAAATATAAATCAACAATTACGCTTTTGATTCAATTCAAGATTACAAATCTTTTGTAAATGTTAAAATCAGCAATACTATTACCATCGAGATTTTTCTATAATTTTTGGACTCATGTATTCGGATATTAATTTAAAATGGATTGTGATTGCAAAATTAAAGCATTGCAAAATCGAAACATTTAGCAAGAAATTGAAACAATATCGATTAAATCAAAATCTATTCCATTTTAATAAGTATTTACTTATAAAAATAATTAAAGCGATTATATTGATTATTATAGATCACAATTAATAGTTAAAAAAAATCTTTAGAATACAGCAATAATCGAATCAATTTACGCTGCTACGCTTGTTATGCGATCCTTTTGTATAATGATGACAATAATAACAAAAGATAATTTTGAAACGAAGTAATACAACATTGTAAATGCTTTTGTTAATATATTTCAAAATCTTATTAAGAATCTAATAATATGCTATATACTAAATAAGTATAAAGTATTTGATAAATCTATTACTCTTAATCATACATTGTATGATTTGAAAAACTCCCTTATACTTTGGTATAAAGAGTTTACAAGTATACTCATCAATTTGAAAATGGTAAAATGCAAAGAAAAGCTTTGTATCTTCATATTTTCTAATTACTATATATTCATTCTATTCTTTGTTAATAATATCCAAATGATTTATTACAAAAAATATAAATATTAAAAGGATCAAATAGTTAATGGAATCAAGGTTAAATATAAGCTTAAAGATCTCGACGATATTTAATAGTTTTTAAGGATTCGAATTATTAAAGATTGATAACTTAAGAAATTGTAGTTAATATATAATATTTATATTGATAAAATCGCTTGCAAATTTGGTTTTATAAAAGGAAAAACAATTACATTACTTTCGATTATAATATTCGAGAAAAATAATAATATAGCTTCTCTTTCAAAAGTAAAAAAATATCAAGAAAAAGTTGAATTAATTCTATATTTAGTTATAACAATTAAAGCCGATTCAGCTTTTCCTTTTTTCAAACTAAACGAATATAATATTAACCCTTCAAAAAATCACTAAGCAATAGTTAACTATTGTATTATATACTTATACGGATTTTGATACTTTTCTATTTATTATAAAGATAATTATATCCCTCAAATAATGACCTTTTCAAATGCTTCTTTTGTAAATGATATGGTTATACAAAAATCTTTTCAAGGTTATTGTAACGAAGGTCGTAGGCTATTAAAATCAACACTTAGAATTATAAACTACGGAATGAAGACTACGAAGTAAGAGAGTTATATACACGAATCGCTTTGTGTAGTATGCTAAGCTAGGCGCTACCCGGTTAATTGGAACGGAGTAATGTTAGAGTGTAATATTACCTCCTTTTTTTGTAAAGCTCGCTTTGAGTTTGTAAATAAACAATTTAAATTGTAAGTTGAAATCAAAGTATAATATTAGCTTTATTAGCAAATTGATTCTTTGTTAAATGCTATATACTAGTAAATTTAATAGCCTTTTTTTTACATTCATAAAGATAACAACCATCAATAATATCTTTTGCTAATCTTTTTACTTTACAATCCATTTCTTTTTTATTCAACGAATCCGATTGATTATCAATAATATCAACCAATACAAAAGGTTCCATTGCACTAATATACAAAGCAAAGTTATAGACTTTTACTTAATAATAAAGATTACTATATTTAACGCATTTATTCTGTTTTCAAAACAATATACGCTTTTTTGGGGAGAACTCCAACGTACATATACAAAGGATTAGATCTACCAAGCGCAATATATTAAAGTTTGAAATAAGGCCAAATGAATCGATATTATCGAAAACGTTAATCATGTTTATACGTGTAATATTCATTGGCTTATAGTTCGAGTAATGCTTGGGTAGTATATAAAGTGTTGAAGAGGCGGAAAGCTTGGAATTGCTGGAAAAGGGAATTGAGAAGCTAGTTCGCGTAACTAATTGCTGGATAATTTGAATGAATTCGATATAAATGCAAGGAAAAGATAATTATTAAGATAATCGATTATATATAATAATATTAAGGCCATTGCGAAAAGTAAAATTTTTGTTTGAATCGGGCTATATTTGATCACAAGCTTTGTATAAAATCCTTTCGAATTTCGTAATATAAGTATATAATAAATCAATACTTTATTTAAAGAAAAACAATCTATCTTTCGCTTTTTATATTTTGTTCGGGTTATTGTAAATGCAAAAGAGTTGATCAAAAATTGTAATATAATTGAAAAAAGTATCGAAATTGTAAAAAAGTTGAAGTAGTATTATAGCTTGAACAAAAAATTCGAGATTAAAGTAAATATAGTAAAATTGAACTATCGAGTTACTTATAATCACACTATCGACCTATAGTTTTGCTTTAATCGAAAAAAGCCATATATTTTTGCTTATAAATGTTATCATTAAACTTTTCGGGATCAAAAAGAAAAGGTTTTGAACGAGTAATGTTTTGAGAGAAAAAATAAGATCGAAGGAAAGCGATCTTATTGTATTGCCGGGTGAGTTGGTTGTATTAATGTGCTAGCTCAGCTTGGAGATCTGCGATAGTGAAAAAGAGAGCTTTTATATCGAAAAAAGTAAAAGAAAAAGAGTATATAAAACAACAAATAATACTAATCCAAGCGTAGAAGGATTACAAAGGCAAAAGCAAAAGTATGCTGTATATACAAAAACAAATGTTTAAGTTAAAAACGTGTATAGTATATGTAAACGTAAGCGTATGCTAATAAATATTCAAATTTTTATTTTGAAGAGTTTATAATAATATGACGAAGGTTGTAGGCTATTGAGATCAACATTTAGAATTATAAACTACGGAATAAAGATTACAAAGTAAGAGAGTTATATATACAAATTGCCTCGTGTAGCATGCCAAGCCAGGCGCCACCCGGTTAGCCGGAACGGAGTAACGTTAGAGCGTGACAGTTATATAATTATATTGTATAATAGTGTTATTGTATAGAAAGTTATAAGGCAAGATATAATTATTACTTCAACTATAAAAGCAGAACTTTTAAGTATAGAAAGATTAATTAAGGAAGCAATAGCAATATTAAAACTTTTAAAGAAGATTAGAGTATTAGTAAAGAAGTTTATTAATATTTTTTGCGATAATACTTAAACAATCCAATTAATAGTTGATGAGAATGAAAGAATCTCTACTAAACTTAAGTATATAGATATTCAAAATATATAACTTCATTAAAAATATGCTAATAGGCGATTCTTGATCATATATTTACTAATTACCGATATACTAGCAAATAAGTTTATTAAAAATCTTATTAAACAAAAGTTTGAATACTTTATTAAATTAATTAATATGCAAAATACTAAAGATCGAATTATAAAGGTTATCGAATGATTGATAATTATATGGTATTCAAACAAATTAATATTATAATACTTTTTCTATATCCCATTACCCCAATCCCCATTTTTCATTTTTATCTTAAAGAAGCTTATTTCCAAATAACCTTTCCATTATCATTATTATTCATTTTCCTTTTCTTTTTTTTCTTTTTCATCTTTGCTGTTGCGAAATAATCCTTCGAAGTATATTCGCTTTTAGAGGAATCCGCTTTTAACGCAAATATACTTTGTATCAATTTCGAAGCTATTCGAGGATCGATGTATTTCAGAATACTTCGAAAAGCGGTTTAAAAACGCTTCACCTTTTATAGCCATATGGTTAGCGATCATAATATAAAGCGAAGAAGGGGTATTATATTTTTCCATTATTATTAACCTTCGCAACCAAAAAATCATTCGCTATTATATACAAATATATTAGCAAAAGCCGATATATATATATAAAGCATCAATAATATTAAGCTTTTTAAGAATTCGTGTTTTTATAATAAATCTTATCTTTTTACTCAACAATTAGCGATTTTATATATTGTATATACAAATAAAGATTTTTTAGCCCTTTAAATCGAATCTTCTTAACGAAAATATAAAGAGCTAAGGTAAAAGAAATAACAAAAGTGAAAGATATTATTCTAGATTTTTTATTGTTTAATTCACTACTATATTCAACCTTTAAAAAGTTAAAACCAAAGTTTTTACCAAAATCCTATGAAATATGAATAATATATTGCTAAAGTGATTATAGTACTTACTTTTCAACGAAGCAAAAAATCTTTATCTTTATCTTCATTCTAATCCTTATCTTTATCTTTGTTATCACCCTTATCAAAAGAACCAGCTCGAAAAGAATGGAAGGGGAAAGAATTAAAGGAATAAAAAGAAAAAGAACGAAAAAACAAAAAACAATAATAAAAACAATAAAGAAAAGGAACAAAAATACAAAAAAGATATCCCGGGAACAATCTAAAAGAATTAAAAGAAAAAGAAAAAGTAGGAGAAAAAAAAGAAACAAAAACAAAAAAAGAAGGAGAAAGAGGAGAAGCAATATGGCGGCAAGAAGCGACTAGTGCTTCCCGAATATGGGAAAGGTTCCCGGCCCGGGAGTTGTAAGTATGGCGAAGTATATTGATGGTATTGATGTTATTATTGTTGATGTTGTTGTTGTTGTTGTTGCTATTGTTTTTGATAATTTGAAGAATCAAAGGATCGAAGGATCAAAGCTATTATTATATAGCCAGGTAATGGAAATCACAACAAAACAATAAAATGCTACAAAACGATTAAATACAACGAATATACAATGAATACCTTCAATTATAATCATCATTACTTATAGGATTGGTAATCTAGGCATTTATAGAATCATATAGAATTACTTATTTATACAACTATTCGCGTAAAAATTGTATATATATTATTAGATTAGTTTCCGTTTGTTTATTTATATCAACAAAGGATTATATAAATAGCGCATAATTATAGATTCATTTATTTTGTTTGTTTTGTAAACAAATTATATGCGTAGTATATAATCTAGAGGGTATATTATATTGAAAGCGTAAAGCATATAAGAAACATATATTTATTGAATATTATGCTTTTATATATTACTTGGATCTTCCGATAGTAAATGCATGGGTACTCTAAAGCATACGTACATTAAAATGCTTAAATACACTAAAGTATATATACGTTAAAATGCTTGAGCACACTAAAGCATATATACGCAAAAGTGTACAAACACACTAACCGCTTTTGATTTGCCGGCGTTAGAAGCATCGAAGTATCAACCAAGTTTAGTATATCAACTACTTGAACTTATAACTATTGTTATACAATAACATTATAATTTGTAATACTATAGATCCTTAAAATTACAAAGTTATACAATGATCACATATAATCATGTGTAATTATATGTATGTAATATATAAGGAACAGATGAATCCTATATTTAAAGAGATAAACAACAATACAATCACTACTTTATACCTATACCTTTATCCCTCTCTGATATCACTTCATTATATATTCGTAGCTATCCTCCGTAATAAAAGACCTAAGTGAGTTAGGCCCTATTTATCTATAAGGAAGCTAAGCTCAATGGGGTAAGAACTACCATAATAAAACACCTGCTATTTCTATCGTCAACGCCAATTAAACCATTTATTAGCCTTTATTAAAGCTTTTTACATTCGATAAAGCTATTCGTAACCCTCGAGAGCATCCTTTCAGCTTACAAGTATCAATTTCCTAATCTTTCGACTGTTGGCCCGAGATGTTTCAATAAATTAGTCAGTCTCAACAATGCTATCGTAACAATTAACCTCTTCAACAGCCCTTCAATGTTATTCGACCAGTCTCTAATACTTGTGAACAATTCTTTCAAAAGTCAATTGTCACGCTGAGAGCGTAAGGCACGTGAGAAGCACGTGTTTACTGAACACCATGTCTTCACGTGTTATTTGGATCTTCTTGTAGTAGGTGTACGAGCACTTTAAAAGTATACGTACATTAAAATGCTTGAGCATACTAAAGCATACGTATACTAAGATGCTTAAGTACATTAAAGCATATGTACGCAAAAGTGCACGAGCATACTAACCGCTTTTGATTTGCTAGCGCTAGAAGCACTAGAACGCTAACCGAACTTGATATATCGATTAATTAAACAAGTATACTAAATTAAACTTGCTTTATACGATTTAATCTTTATTAAAAACATTCAAATCTATAATTACTATTATACTATAATCTTATAACTTATAATACTATAGATCCTTATAATTACAAAGTTATATAATGATCATATATAATTACATGTAATTATATATAATCATGCGTATATAGTATATAAAGAACGAATGGATCTTGTATTTAGAGAGATAGATAACAATACAATCACTGTTTTATACCTATACTTTTATCCCTTTTTGATATCATTTCACTATATATTCGTAGCTATCCTCTGTGATATCAATAAAATCTCTTTACTTCTTTCAGAATTGCTTACAATTCCATAGATTCGAAGCTTTACTATCGCACAATATTACAAAAAGATGAAATAGCTTGGTGAAGGTTAAAGCATATAAAAATATTATTGGTTAAGAATCAAGCTTAGATTTAGGTTTAAGTTTAAATGTAAGGTTACATAGTTTTTTTTGTACCAGATCGAATGAATGGATAAACAGTTGCTCGTATCAACCCTACAAAAGTGTGAGAAGAGAAGGGTAGATCAATTCGATCGAATTTCGTACGAAATTAGTTAATCTCACTTATTTTGAGATTTTACCATTTGTTGTCTCACATTGCCTAAACAATTAATCTTCCATCTTAAACTTCTACAAATAAAATCTCTTAGAGTTTTTTTTCTTACTAAAAAATGATTATACTCTTGATTTAAATTACAATTAATGCAAAATCGATAAAATATCTTCTTGATTACAACTATTTTTCAATTGATAAATGTAAAAAAAAGAAGAAGAAAAAGCTATATAACTCATCATCAATATCTTCTATTTCGAAACAATATTTATATCAATATTCAGTCATTCATTCAATATTTATCAACATTCATTCAAAATGCATTTTTTGGTTACTAAGTTTATTTGTCTTCTCATCGTTACCAATGTTGTTAATACTACTCCAATCGAGATCGGCCCTCAAAAAGGGCCTCCAAAGGTAGATCACGATAGAATTTGGCCATTCGATCAATCTATCCCAGACAAAGGTTTGGGTTATAATATAGCCCTATACGCAGTTCTTTTGGACATTGATAATAGTTGTCAACCATACTGTGCAGTTAGTAGGATTGGTAGCATTAGGTTTGAAAGCAAATCTTTTTGAATGATTTTTTGTTAACATTTGTTTTAGTGGTGGACTTCAAGATACTGGAGAGGCTACTGGTGGATGTACCGAAACAGGTTTCGGTCAAACTTATATTCGTGCTGCATGGTCGGGAGGAAAATATGGTATTATGTCCGCTTGGTGTAAGTAATCTCAATCTTTAAAAAGTTTTTTTTTCTCATTATTATATCGAAATGATATATTGTATCAATGAAGAAAATTTGTAATATTGATTAATCTTTATAGTTTTCCCTAAAAATCAATCACGATCTGGAGATATTCCCGGTGGTCATCGTTACGATTGGCAATTTGTTGTTGTCTGGCTTGCCAATCCTGAAGTTGTACCTGGTAAATTTCTCGGCATTGTTTTAAATACTCGATATGGTACCTGGAAATCTTTAAATCCACCAGTAAAAGATAAACACCCTTTGGTTCAGTACTACAACCATTTTCCAAAAGCTCACGCATTGAGATTCACTCAAAAAGAGGGAACAAATTTCAAGATGATATGGTGGGAATATTTGCCAACAGATAGTCGGGATGCTTTGGAAATAGCTGATTTCGGCGAAGCTCATTGTCCATTCAATAACAACAACTTTGTGAATAATCTTAAAAAATCAGAGATATAATGATTATTATCATAGAATATATTTGTTATCGTATTTGTTATAGCATGGCGACTTGAAAATTTACTTTCGTTTTCAAACCTCGTTTATGTTTTATACAATTTTATTTATTTGTTTATTTATTACATTTAACGTCTATATAAGCTAGCTAATGTCACGCTTCCGCCGTCCGGCTCACATGCTTAACGTTCCGGCGCACGTGCACGCTGTTACGGCTTACGTGCCTGATACTTCGGCTCACGTGCTCGACTAGCGAGCACGTGCCATGTATATGACGAGCCTCTGCGTACAATGTATATATAGCAATACCTCTTTTGTAGTATAGTCTCTTGTAGTAAATTCTAAGAACTCTTTTGATCCTGTTTCAAACAGCTCTTTTACGGCATAAGCGTTACAGCTAAGCTCTTAACCTCCTGAGGAGTATTTATTTTATTTATTTATTATGTTTAACGTCTATGTAAGCTAGCTAGGCTCTTGACCTTCCAAAGGGTACTAGAGACGGGTGATACACTAATAGATCGTAAACCTAAAAGCTTATCATTTAAATATGTATTATACAACATTGCTAAATTGAAATATTAAGGCCGCTTTTTTTTAGCGGTCTTTTACAACTTTAGCTTTATTAAATAGCCTTTTTCCGCTGTTTAAAAAAACGTCCTATATTGAAGAGGTTAGCCTTTACTTATTATACTTAAAAAGAGTAGGTATTGGGCTATATGACAATTGTATTGGTAAAAAACATTAAAAAAGCAATTATTATATTAAATTGTAGTTTTTGTATTATTGTATAAAGTATTATGCTATGCTTTATAAATTACGCTTTAGATTAAACTTCGAGGTAAAGCAAAGAATAAAAAGAGGGGAAGGGGGGTAAAAAAAAAATCGAATAAAGCGTTGTATTAAGTACTATTCGGGGTGCCGTTAGGCTTTCGATTGCAAAATGTGAAATATTGTATTATTGCAATAAAACGTTCGAACTTTTTTGGAAAAGCAAAAAATTGTTGTATATAGTTGTGCTTTTTTTGAACGGTTGTTGATAAACAAACAGATTTAAACGATTACAAATAAAACCTTTTGATAAAGATCTTACAAAAAACGAAATGTTTAAAGGTTTTGGCTTTATCGTATAAACAATGGGTTTTTGTGTTTTTGTATTTAAAACGCTTATAATAAGCTTTAAAATCGCTATATTTAGATCGCAACGTTAATAATTTATACAATGTTGATTTAACAAATTTAAACTCTATAAACTCTTTAAATGCATAATCCAATTGCTATTTGTAATATTCTTTCGTTAGCGTAAACTAGTTTTTGCTTCACTAATCGTTCGTCGCATTGTGGATTAAACTTTGTACTATCGAACCTATCCCGTTGATCATTGATTACGCAATAAACCCTAAGTCTATTATATCGTTTTTCGCGTTTGTATTTGCTAACTTATTCGTTGCTTTGTTGCTAGTAATTCCTTAATGCTCAAGGGATTATTGTATTTTAACTACATATTGATCGATAAGTTTATAGCTTTCTAAAAACGCTTATTGTGAAGTATTCGAAGCATTTATATGTTTACATTATATTATTGAAATGCTATCGATATAAAGCTATTTTTGTATATTTATAATAATTAGCAATGTTAACGCTTTTTGTAGTCTTTTTAAAGCGTTTATTATTTTTATATTGAAGATATACAAAAATGTATTAATCGCGCTTTTGCCAATAACGACAAAATTTTATCCTTGGTAGATTGCATAACTATAATCTATATGCTTGCCCATGTTATCGTACAACTCGAACTTATCGGAAAAGATAATAATTGTATTAGAAAATAAAACGTTTCATTAATTATCAAAACTTTTCGCTATCGTTTCCTTGTTTATTTCCCCTATAAAATCCGTTCTATACCTAGAAGTATAATGCGAAGAAAAAAGAATTAAACAAAACGCCTTTAGAAATAATCAATCCGTTGTTTGTAGTTTTATACCACATTGCATACAATGCCCTAATGCGACTAAGCGTATAATAAACGAGTAATATACATTTAGCTTTTTAAATCGAAAAGCCATATTAATATGGATATATTCTAGAGCTATTTTGCAAAACGAAAGGCCTATATCGCGTAAACCAACCATTATAAGCGTAGTCCTTCAAATTGGTAATATACTCTTTGTTGCTATATTAATCATTTTGTTTGCTTTCGCTATATGTGACTCTATACAGATGTTTACTGTAATGCTTTATAAATAACCGCCACCTGCGTTCAATTTCGTTCGTCCCGAATACTACGTTTTTGCCCTATATAATAACGAAAGCAGAACACATATAATAATAGCTTTTCGTAAAGAAGTTATAAAAAGCCTATATTGCGTATTAACAAAGTACTTAATATATAATACTATTTTCCATACCTTTTCCATTTGTTCCGCAATATACTTTTTGAATATGAGTTTACAATCGAACTATACTTCTAGCCATTTTAACGCCGATTGTTTTGTATCGTTCGATACGTTTATTATAAACTATATAATTAGTATAAAGGAAATAACAATTTCCAGAACATATACATAGCATCTACAAATAAAATATATTATCTTCAACTTTTCTAGTATAAAAGCAACTTTATTAGTTTATCCCTATACTTCGATTTTTTGTATATTTTGCGTAATCGTTATAATATTCTTTTTCAATGTATTACTCATTTTATAAAGCGCAATATCGTTTATATACCTAAAGCGAAGAGTTTGATCCTAATTCAAGAGTTCTGTTAAATAAAGTATATAAAGCATTGGAAATAAAAGCGAACTTTAAAAAATATTGTATTATACTCGCAATTCGTTTATATACATATTCTTTAGTTTAATTATTACTTTGCGATTTTGTAGAAACAATTAAACCAATTTCAAAAAAGCTATAAACCAGCTTTAATCTTGCATTCTTTTTAATAATCGCTAAAGTAGCAATACATCGAATACGCTTTGAATATTCATTGTAATCAATGTAACCTTTCGTTTTTTAGCAAAAGCGTATTTCACGTTGTATACGAATGCTGTGATTAGATCTATAGTCGATTATTTAGGTAAAGCCTTATAATACTAAGGGTTTAGTATATTATACGTTAACAACGTTCATATTATTCGTTTCGCAATGGTTCGTTTCAAACCTTTGTTTATACAGGATAATAAGGCTATTGAACATTAAGAGTGTATAGAGCTTTTATCTTTTTTGTTGATTTTGAGTAGTATTATTACTTCGACTAATCGCTAAACTTTAAGGAAATAGTTTTTTTTAAAATAGTATTTGAAAAGATTGTATAAGTATTCTTTAACATTATTTTAATAAGCTTTTAAAAGTCTAATTGTAATCCTGTTAGCTTTTGGCGAAGTATTTGAAACCTTGATAATGTTCTGTTTTATTTTCTTAAAGAATACAATAGTATTCCAAAAAAAAATAGAAATATAACTTTCTAATATCGGATTCGTTTTTAGATTATCAATATTATCATATCTATATAATACTTTGTTCAATAAAGCCTATACTTTTTCCTTTATATTTTCGATCAATTGATTATTAATTATAAACAACGAAGCTTTAAAAGAAAAAGCCGCTTTATATCAGTCTACTATTTTATACAAATCTACATTATTCGATGCATTATCGATTATTCTTTTTTAATATTTTTTTTTCGTTTTGTGCGTTACGATAAACATTCGTTTTTTATTCTCGAAAATCTTATCAAAGTGTTTATATAAACTATACGCCGTTGCATTTTCATTGGTTCATTAAAGCATTGATTGTACTCAATCGCTCGCTAATTGCTCTACAGTTTATATCGATCATTGGAATAGATCAATAAGCCATTCCACAATTGTTTTTAGTTTTGTGACGCTTATGCCGTAAAAGAGCTGTTTAGAACAGGGTCAATAAAGTTCTTAGAATTTACTATTACCTAACTATACTACAAAAAAGAAACTGTTATATATATATGAATTGTATAAGCAGGATATGTATATGGTATGTACTTACTAATCGAGTATATAAACCGTAACGTTGTATATATGTATCGGAACGTTTGCTATACTAACCAAGCATCGGAAATGTAATACTATTCTCTCTTTTAATAGAGTTTGTTTTTGAACGTTTATTTGTTAATAATCTTGTATTATATCTTGTGCAGTATTTGCCAACCAATTAAATCGAGCAAAAAGCGTTTATTGTAAATTTTGCAATTGTTATTGCAAAGCATATAGTTATATTTGCTTATTCTTAAGCAATAGTGTACATATAAACATTTCGCAATAAAATAAATACCTATTTAGCATTTTAAAACAGCAAAATAATACTTATATTAAAAAGATATATAATAAAAGCTTTTTTCTATTATAAATCTAAATCTATATCCAAATCATTTCAACTTTTTTATCAAATTTATTGCTTCTTTGAGTATATCTTTCCATACTAATAAATCGAACAACTTTACATCGAGTATGGCGAAAGGATTGTTGAATAGAAACTTTATTAAAAAGCAAAAGCAATATAAAAGTACAGCGAATGTATGAGCAACGTTAATAGCGAAGCAATCGAAATTAAAAGCGTTTGTTGTAATCAAGATTTTTTTTTTTCTTTCTTTTCTTTAGAGTAAGATTACAAAGGTAATGAAAAAGGTTAAGTAAAAAGTGATGGTGGTTTCGATAAGCAAAGCTTTTCAATTGATTTTGCGGGTTAATTTTCCTTTTTCTTTTAGGTAACAAATAGTAATACTAATTTGATACAACAATAGTATATATTCGAACATTTAAATCGCTAATGCAAGATTTTATCGACAAAGGTTTTTTATGATAAAAAACTGTGTTAAAACAATAACAATAATAATAGTAGGATCGGGTATTAGCGGCAAAACAATAACAACAATAGCAATAGGATCGGGTATTTGCAATATCGGCCTGGGTTAGTGGCAATGGCAAAAAGTTTATTGCGAAAACTTTAAATCAATCGAAAAACGACAACAATAATGTGTTTGGGATGATATATTGTAAATTGTACAAAAAATCTGTCAAATCGTTATTAAAATCGCTAACGAAACCATTGTTCGTTATTAACGATTATTTCAAAGATTTCGAAGGCATATGTGTATTATATATGCAAAGTTGTTTTGCAAAGAATTCAAAGGGGAAGTATTATATTATACCGAGGCAAAAAGGAAAGCTTTGCCTTTTTTGTTTTAATCAAAAGTAAAAATATAAAAAGATTCCGGAGAATCAATTGTTAAGCGATTTTCTAAGATATTGCGAAACGTTATCGATTTATAGATAAAGGGCAGAAGCAAGTTATTTTTTTCTTTAATCGTTTTTTGTAATGTTGTTGATGAAAAAGTAGATGGCTTTGCAAACGGAGTTTAGGTATAAATTCTTGAAAAAGGTATTAAAAAGAATTCTGGCGAAGGAGGAGAGGAAGTGCGTGGAAAGGATCCACGAAAAGGAGTTGGAGAGATACTGGGTGCACGAAAAACTTGAATAAAAGGAAAAATGTAAACAAATATTAAAAGAAGTGGCTTTAGAGTTACAATTAAAAATCAAAGCACTTCAAGTAATATTTTGTTTCAAGTAGATAATATTTCTTTTTTTTTTTTTGGTAACTTTGTTTATCCTTTGGTTAAATAAAGTAATAAGAGTTAATTACTCTATATTTATTTCAAAGATTCTTTTTTTCTTTATACTATATCGGGGATTGCATTATTTTAATTAGTATTAATAATAGTAATAATAATTTGATGTGATATAAAGGCTTTTTTGAATAATCGTGATTACAAAATAGCTTGGAAAAAATGTGTTCAATTGGTGGCGAATATAGATTTGTTATTATCAACGTAATTGTAATTGTTTTTTCTCTTTTTATAGAGCTTGATCCATTTAAGCAATAGAGCAGGCAAACCAAGCAATGTAAAGTTTGTTTAATAAAAGTTATATAATTTGTAAAAAGCAGTTTTCAAATCAAAAACGAAGTACCAAATAAAATTAGCGTTGACGTTAAGCTAGAAAACGCAATATTATAAAAAGTTGCGGATCTTTTTGATAACGAGAACTTTCTTTATTTCCTATTCAAAATTATTAATGATATTGATAAGCGGCAAAGGCTCTTGAACCTAACCAGAGAAAAGATTATTGTAAACCTTCCAAAGCTTATCAAACAAAAACACTAAATGTATCTTTATGGTAACGGGAAATTTAAAGCGGAAAGAGTTACCTACTCGATTTATAATTTTGAATCGATTTTGAGTAAAGTAATTAAACTTTTTGGAGGGTTGTTGAGTAGGGTAATCCTTTATATTCAATTATACGTAATCTTCGATATCGAAATCTATAATACAACAATGCGAATTGGTGGATTAGATCATTTTCTCTTAAGTTTGAAGGATATTTTCTTTAATGCAAGCAATAGCTATTTGATTATATTCAACGAATTTGCAAATATTCTGAATATTTACGTTTTTTATTAAAGAGTTGTCTTTAATATCCCAATCCCAATTATTACATAAAGAATAACCGTAGAAAATTTCGAAGGGCAATAAGCTTCTAAAAGATTTGTATAGAAAAATAAACTGGACATAATCCATTATAAGCAAGAATTCCGATTAATCGTTTTGATAATAATTAACGAATAGGTATAAACGTTATTGCAAATATTGATTATAAATCTCCGTTTAACTATTTGTTTAAAAATGGTAAACGATAAAGAGTTTAATATCAATACCTAGTAATCGATTAAATTTTTGCCAAAACTCTAAGATAAATTAAAGATTTTTATCCGATACAATTAATTTGAAGGCTTTGTAATATTGATAAACGTAGTACAAATAAAGTTTGGTTTACTTTTGTAAATCAATTTTTTTGTAATAGGGAATAAAAATAATTTGTTTTGTTAATCGATTGATAATTACAAAAACGTTATTATAACTATACTTATTTTTATTGAAATTGTAATAATCTATAGTAACGTTTTGCCATACTTATTCAAGAACAAAGAACGGGTATAGCAAATCGAGAGTGCGATTTCGCGATACAGAACTATATTTGCAAATGTAGCAATTGTATATATATTAAGCAATTGTTGTAAGTATACCAGACCAATAGTATTGTTTTAATAACAAAAAGTAAATCTTTTTAATTCTAGGATATACTGTAGAAACTAAATCATAAACTTTTCGAATAAGGAACATACGGAGATTCTCCGAATCGAATATTACTAGGCGATTGTCGAACAATAGTAAACCGTTCTGAAAAGCAAAGTATTTGTGGCTTTTGAATGCTTCGATTTGTAAAGTTTATAGATTATTAAGAAAGCAATTAACGTCGAGAATATGGTTAATAATATTGAAATAAAAAGCAATAAAAGCCAGATTTATAATAGATAATACATTGTTATTGGTTTCCTTTTTTAGGTTATTCTACATAATCTTTGTATTGATTTGATTGTCCTTTATAAACTATTGAAAGCGATTTTTCTTTTTCGTTTAATTTTGTATATCAAATTTATCGATGTAATATATAAAGGCATCAACGAAAGAATTATCTTTACTAGGATAATATATAATAACGAAATTGTAATTAATTAGCAATTCGGCTTATCAAGCTTATTAAGCATTTAAAGCTTTAATAATCATAAAATATTCCAAAGTTTTATAATCTGTATAAACTTAAATTTGATAAAAAAAACCAGTTAGTTCTGATTTCCAATGGTTAAAAAAGTGTATTATCGATAGTATCTTTTTATTGTAAATTTTGTAATTCAATTCAACAAAAATCATAATCTTGGAGAAGTATACTATAGGTAACCAATCATTATTATGCTTTTGAGAAAGCACACTAACGATTATTCTATTCAAAGCGTTGGTTTTAAGTATACAAAGAAGGTTATAATCGTAATATTGAAGCAAAAAAACAAAAATAAACTTTTGTTTCAAAACATTGAATGTATTGCAGTATAGATCATCGAAATAGAACAGAGTATTAGCTTTAGTAAACTTTATCAAAAGTTTAGTTATAATATTGTAATCTTTAATAAAATAACGATAGAAATTACAAAAACCAAAGAATAATTGGATTCCTTTAATAATCGTAAAGTATATTCAACTTTTAATTATTTCTATTTTCTTTAGATCAATTTCAACATTTTTGGTGGAAATAATAAATCCGAAATACTTAGTATATTTAATATTGAATTTATATTTCTTGAGGTTAGTTTGAAAATCAGCGATTTTAAGTTAAACTAGGATTAGCTTGATTTAAATTTAATGATTTTTTTTGTTCTCAAAATAGATCAGAATATTATTAAAGTAAGCAATACAAAATATATTTAAATAATCGAAAAGTATATTGTTTATATATCTCTAATAGATTGCTAGGTTGTTTATAAAGCTAAATAGTACAACTTTGCATTTGTAAAAATTGTAATGTATGCAGAACGTAGTATATTCCTTAAAGATAGGATCCATCTTGATCTAATGGAAGGTTTAACGAATATTAAACTTTATATAGATTTTCGTATTAGCAAAACATACAAACGTTTTATTGATCAAAGGGAGAGGATATCGATCCTTACAAGTAAAAAAGTTCAATAAACGGAAATCGATACAAAATCGAAATGCATTATTAGCTTTTTGAATAAACAAAACGAATACTATATAAAAAGCTTAACTAAACTCTATAAATCCTTTAGCTAAATTATCAATTAGATATTCCTTAACAATTTCTAATTGTTTCAACAACATTTTATAAAATGGATTGTATCTTAAAGCTTTTTCTTTTTCATTTTCCAATATAATTTTGTGATCGTATAAACAATAAAATAGTAGTATATTCGAATCGATTTTGGAAAAAGCTTTTTGGAAAGTTTTATATATTGAAAGAATTGGAAATTCTTTTTCAATGGCAGCAAAAGTATTATTTAAACGTAATTAAGATTCAATATATTAATAAACATTTATAGCGATTAAAAATTAATTCTTTTAGTTTTGTTTTTATTAACGTTTTTGTATAACAATTTCGATATTGTTGAGAATGATAGCGAAAAACTTATTGTATTTATATCTTTTATACAAAAGTTCGAATTGTATAGGTATAAAAACATAAATATCAACAATATCGGATAAAAAGTAAAGTAACGATTTGTAAAGTTTCTATAGTTTTGCAATACAAACTTTTTTAAACAATTATTAAAAAGTTTTTTCAAATATTTGTTAAAAAGAAGGAAAAAAAGAAGGGTTAAGTTTTTTTGTAAATATAAAGTTGAAAAATCGTATTGTAAATATAATAATAAATTTAAACTAAATGTTTTGTTATTATTAATAGATATCAAATTTATTATTTTTCCGATCAACGTTTTATTATACAAATCGATTAATCTTTTTTTGCTTCAAATCATTTTTCGAAAAAAACAGGTTCTGATTTAAAAAATATGTAAATAGTTATTTTGAAGGCTATTTAAAGCATTAATTAAAACAATTGAATTTTGTTTACAATTTTGAAAACTATAATTTATTTAGTATAATATTGTAAGAATTTAAATTTGTAATAAGAAATGAAACAAATGATTACTTTCGATCATTGATTAAAAGATTAAAAAAAGTGTAATAAATGATAACGTAACTTTATATATTGTTATAACCTTTAATGCTAATAAAAGTTTTAAGTAAATAATAATATAGTTTAAATAATGGAAATAAGAAAATAAAGAGCATAATATTAATAAAAGTATATTTATTTACTTTAAAATTAAAAAAAGTATTCGATTTAAAAAAGTATTCGTTTTTGGAAAGGATATAAAGTAGGGTTATAACTTAACTTTCTATTAATTTGGTTAAATCAAAAAATTGTATATCTTTGATAACATTTAGAAAAAAGTTTTTGTTTAAATGTTTGCTTTTAAACGAATGTTTTCTATTTAATACATTAATTCAACGTTTTTAATATGTATTTAAAAATTAAAGTAATTCTCAACATTATAGAAATCTTCAAAAGATTCGCCATTAATAATAACAATGAAATTAATAAAAATATTCGTTTTCATTTTATAGAAATTTATTTGTAATATTTAAAAACAAACTTTGGAAGTAAAAGAAAAAGTGATATTTTAAATAAAGATTTCGAAGGTTGAACTTTTAAAAGTTCTAATATATTCTGTTGGGGTGTTATATGATGGGTAGGATAGTTTAAACTAAACATATTGAATTATACCAATATCAGAATAATTAACATTTCGATTTGTTTGGAAAAAGTGGATTGATGTTGTAGTGGATGGCTTTTTAACAAAAACAAACTTTTGAAAAGCGTAATATTTGTTTTTTTCTTATATAAAAACCTTATTTTTATTGATTTTGGTTAGTTTATTAGTTAACTTTTCCATAATGAAATAATTGTTCTTATAGAAAGCTATGGTTTAAGCTAAATAATCGGAAATCTTGTTTTCGAGATTTCTAAATAGCTAAATATTATTAATAATTTTGATTTAAATTGCCAAAAGTTTAAAGGTTTTATATTATTTCAAAAAATGGTTATATTAAATGAAAAAATCGTTAAACATTTTCTAATAATTATATTAAATACAAATATGTTTAACCTTTATAAGATTGTTGTAAATTGCGATTAATTAGCATATTAGTTCTATATTAGTAAAACAAAGAACTTGTATATATAATATATAAAAATGTTTTTGAACTTTCAATTTTGTTTAATCTATAATATAAATATATCGGACCATTTCTGAATCGAAAGTATTGGTATATAAATCGAAGTGTTCAAGAACAAATATATTTTACAAACTTACTTAAGGTTTTATATCATCGTTCAACTTTTTGGTAAAATTAGTTATTTTAGGGTGATATAAACAAATAAAATAAAAAAAATATAAAAGGTTTAAAAAGTTATATTTGTGGATAAAGGATTAATTACTTTTAACGCGACAATTATTATTAGATTCGGAAAGCAAAAAGCTAAAGATGAGATTATCAAAGTTATCGATTTATAATCTCTTCGAAATTTTTTTACAATTTCTATAAAATTGATATTGTTTTTTTACAATAAAATATTGATCAATTTCAATAGAAAAAAGAATTATTCTAAAGAAAAAAAAGTTGAAAAAAAGAATAACAAAAACAATATTATATATAACTTTATTGTATAACCGTTTAATTTCTATGGTTTAAACAAAAAAAACCTTTCGCATAATGTATTCGCTTTTGCAATCCTAAAAATCGGGGATATACAAAATAAAATCGCAAAAAATACTTTTTGAAATAAAAGCAAATTGTAAAGGAGGTATTACTTTTTGTTTCGTTTCTTTATTTTTTTTTTAATCTTGATTTCGAGTAATTATATTAAAGGCAAAACTAAAAATAAAACAAAAAGTTAGTAATGCGAATATAAAGCTTATTAACGCGATATTTTAACTAGGAAACGTAATGGCATTAATATTAAATTTGTTGAAAAAAGAATAAAGTATATCGAAAGGAAGAAAAGAGCAAGAGGATTTCCGAAAATAATAAGAAATATATCGTCGTTAAACTAGATTTAATATTGATCTTCTTTTTGTAAATAAACAATTTTATTGTTTAAAAGCATTTTTAAAAAAATATTATTGAAAAAGGTATTCTTTTAAACAACTATTAAATAGCTGGAACGATTTAATATTTGAATAATAAATAATATAACGCTTATACCGTAAAAAAGCTGTTTAGAACAAAATCAATAGAGTTCTTAGAATTTACTATTACCTAACTATGCTACGAAGGAGAAACTATTATATATACATAAATCGCATAAGCAGGACACGTGCACGGCACGTGCTTGCTAATCGAGTACGTGAGCCGTGACGTCGTACACGTGCACCGAAACGTCTACCATGCCAGCCGGGCATCGGAAGCGTGACAAGTTTAATATCTGTAACAATATTTTTAACTTTCGGTAACTAATATATTCCGCTTTCCATTAAACTAGTAAATATATATAAGCCGCTTTCGATAACCCTATATCCGATATGTTTGTTAAATGCTATACTTCGCCCTAGAATAATAATGACCTGTGTATAATGATCCGATCCGCAATTTATATCCCAGCGCACTATTGTTTCTACAAAAAGTATATTAAAGAAAGTAAAATCAATTACATACTCTACGCAATAAATAAGTATCCCTACTTCACCAATAAAATTCATACCAATATCCTATAATCAATTAGTAAACAAAGCTTTTTAAATAACCGATAATACTTTTGGTTTGTAAATGTTTTATTTCGCATTAAAATCCTTTTTAACCAATATACAATGCATCAAAATGATACCCATTGTATAATATATCATTGCTATAATATTAAGCTTACGATAGATATTAACTATATAATAGCTATTTATTTTAAGCTATATTATATCCCTACAACATTTACCACATTGTTATTACATTTGTATCGCGGCTTTTCGCTGTATATATAATATAATCCTTAATCGCTTGGCTTCTTTTTCGATTGCCCCTTTCGATTCCTACAAATCGTAAAAGGCATAATATTTGTATACCGGGTAATTCTGTATCTTAATGCTTGATAAACTTCAAGATTCTTGGATATAGATTATATTCGTTTTGCTTTTGTAAACAAACTAAAGCAGAACATTATATACTCTTGCTTCTTTTTCTATATTTGTTTATACCATCGTTATATATAGGGTTGAATTATCTTTGCAACCTTTGTTGCTACGCTAATCCGGGCTTCTACTTATTAATAGAATCGATAGTTTTAATCAATTGTATAGTTACTATAGCTTTATTATTATTGATATTCATTGTATCTTTAATATAAACTTTGTATACATTATTCTGTAACAAAAGCTTTAAATTTATTTGACCCGAAATTGCTTTAAAATATTTTGATGCTTTATTTTGTAATATTGTTGTATCTATTGCATATTTAACGTTATCGTTTGTTTTCCTCGAAATTATTAGTATCTGGATTTCGATGCAAATAAACGCTAGAGTCTAAGCGATGTTTAATTGTATAAAGCTTTGTATACTTTGAAACGTTTGAAAGTTTTAAGTTTTTGTTTAAAACATATATATTATTTATACAATACTTATAACTATCCTTAAAGCATATGCTTTTTGAACCATTTAATTGTTTTTGTAGATCAATTTCATTTAAGCTTTAATCAAGTTGTATTATAGTTTACCTCCAACTATACTGCAAAATATTAACAAGCAACCTTTGTATCTTGCTGGAAACAAACCATAATATCCGTTACATTTCGCAAACATTAGGTATAGCTCATGCATTAATCCTTGATATTTAGCTTTTACAATACTACAATTATTGCATTGTATAAATCTTGTACAATAATAAATATTATAATAAATTTGGCAACTTTGTTTATAAAGTTTCACTTAATTGCAAAAGGATAAAAGAATAGAAAAAAGAATAATTCCAAATAAACGAAAAGGAACGATTGGAATAATAAAATTAATTATTCAAGCGTTTTCCGTACCGTTTCCAAAGCTTTTAAAACATCTTACCAAAATAATACCGGTTTGGATCCAAACCTTTTTTTTTATTATTTTTTTAATAATTTCGACCTATTTATCAATTGCATTAAACAAAATGTTTAATATCGAATATATACGGTGGTTATACTATATTTTCGAAAGATTAAAGCGTATAGCTTTAATGATTTTGCAGATTTTTGATTTGTAGATATTCTTTATTAATGTATCCCTTATTTTTAAGAATTTAGAGTATAATACTCAACCCGATTTGCATTTTATCACCTCTGGGATATTTTCATTCTTGATACCCGGAATAACTTTAATTAAATTCTTTCGAATCAAAAAAGAATTATTCTAACATAAACCCGCGAAAAAAGCATATTTAGCAAAAATACATTTATTCATTTTTGTTACTTTGATAACGTTTTTCTTTACAAAGTTTGCTTTAAAAGCTCCGCTTTGAAAAGTAATTGATAATCCGCCAACTTTAAAGGTCTTTACAATTCCCGTTCACATTATAAACATTTCGATTGTTATCATACCTTCTTATACTTTAAAGATTTTTGAGTTTGTAGTTATACTCGTTATAAAAGTATTTACAATGTATATTAAAATTGCTTTTTGGATTGGTGTAATAATATACATTTTTTCTTTAATAAAGGTTTTAACAATTTTTTTTAAAAAATTAATAAATATAATTGTATATTTGCGACAAATTGCTATTTGCTGTTCGACTTTTTATAAAAGTTCGTTGATCTTTTAAAAAATTGTTGATTGTTGAAGCCCCTCGAATACAATAAAAAGGAGCGATATGTTTTTAATTCTTTCCTCAATTCGAATTTGAAGAGAAATAAACGAAAAAGGGTTTTGTTGTTGTGTGTAATCGTTATTAATCATTCGCGATCTTTTCGTTAATATGGTAAAGCTTGTTTCCGTTATAATGGTTTGAGAAAGCGCTTTGTGTCTCTTTCGTATGTGTATCTTATGCTATACGGCGCTGTATCGTAATATATCGTCGTCGTTGTGATGATGCGATGGATATCGATGATAATAATACTCCTGAGGGGTATTAGAGACGAATAATACATTAATGAATTAAAGATTCAAAAACTTACTATTTAGGTATATATTATACGATATCGCTAGGTCAAAGCATTAAAACCGCTTTTTTTCAGCGGTTTCTTACAATTTCAACTTTGTTAAACAGTTTCTTTTTATTTATTAAAACGTATAAATAGGATTATAAAAGTTATCATATTCACCTAACGTGTATTGAATAATGCTATAAGCAATTGTACGATACAAGCAAAGAGGGATATGAATACGAAATAAATGTTATATATTAAAAGAGTTTTTATCTTTTTAGTTATTTTAAACAAAAATATAGAACATTAATTAATGTAAAATTTCCCTTATAGTTAGATATATCCTCTCCCTTTTATACGAAGAGAAAAACATATCTATTATAGTCAATTTAATATATACTTTTTTATACTATACATTTATATTTAATACAATTGTAGGTTTTCAATATGAACTTAATATTGATTAATGATTGAAACTATATTTCAATTATAAAACAATGTCACGGGATATGGCTATCCCTGGTGTTATTCCTGTACTTCTAACACATTCCTTACTTTTCTTACTTATCCGTATTTGGGTATACTAGCCCCACTACAATAGAGGCTACATATCCTTTACCAAGGTAATACTTCTATCAAAGCACTATTACTGCTTTATATCATACTTATATATAGACCTCTAACTATTAAAGTTTGAGGTCAAATCAATCAAACTTTTCTTCATTATATAAATCTATTTCTTATTACCTACACTATTATACCATACTTTTGTATTGTTTTTCGATTCCCATTACCGTGATTTATATTATACTATTGTATGATAGTTATAAGCCCGGTTAGCTTTTAATACTACCAATATCTTGCTATCGCTTTAATTGATATTTTTATAATTTTTATATTCTTTTTTATCTTTTCAACACTTTCAAATTCTATCATCAGTTTTTATTCAAACTTTACTATTTTCATTATAGCGTTTGTTCTTGTTAAGCTTAATATTAACGATGATTAGCTAGAATGATATATAGGATTACAAAGTCTCTATACTTTATACAACTTTTGGGGTATTTTCAATCTTAATGTTAAGTTTTCATTTAACTATAAGTTTATCGATTAGTTAATTATTCCGGAACTTTTTCTTTCTACCCTTAAAACGATAACTAATCAATTAAATCGCGAACATACTACAAAATTCGTAAAAGATATCGCCGAATATAAGTCTATTATCGCAAAGCTTATTGCAAACGTTATTATAAAAAAGGCCTTAAAATCGAAAGCTTCTTTTTTAATTCGATTTGAATACTTTAGTTATTTAACTTCGAAAAATACATTAAAAAAATATACGATTCGGAAAACCGATTATCGCAATCACAAAAAAGAATATAACTCGAAATACAAAAAGTACCAGAATATATATATTTGAATAATTACAACAATTAATTTTGTTTATCTAATAAATCTTTAAATAAATGCAAAAGATAATCGTATATTTTGATAAATAATAAACTACTTTAAATTATATTTTTGTTTAATTAATAATCAAATTATTACAAAAATTCAAAAGGATTACTTTGATATATTTGTATCTATTATTATTGCTCGAATTAATGGCATTAAATAAACTTAAAAGTAATAGATTGCTTATCAAAAGACGATAATCTACAATATTCTTAATATCAAAGGATTATTAATTATCAAAAAGTTCTTTATTGTAATCAAAAAGTTCGATCTTTATTAAGCTAAAGGTATATAACGAAAAATATCGCGGAGGATAGCTACGAATATATAATGAAGTGATATCAGAAAGGAATAAAGGTATAGATATAAAACAGTGATTGTATTGTTGTCTGTCTCTCTAAATACAGGATTAATCTATTCCTTATATACTACATATATATGACTATACGTGATTACACGTGATCATTGTATAGCTTTGTAATCGTAAGGATCTACAGTACTACGAGTTATAATGTGATCGTATAACAATAGTTACTGGCTCAATTAATCGATATGCTAAGCTCGGTTGATACTCCGGTGCTCCTAACGCCGGTAGATTGAAAGCGATTAGTGTGCTTGTGCGCTTTTATATACGTATGCTTTAATATACTCGGGCACCTTAACGTACATATGCTTTTTAATGCTTGTATACCTACTACCGGAAGATCTATGTGTCATGCCAAAATGACGCGCCATATCGAACATATGGCTAATTGGGTATATATACTAATACGTATATGTCCGCACAGCGGTATAACACCTGACAGTTTACTCGTAACACACCCCCAAGATCGTTAACGCTCTCTAAGATAAGGATCTTTCTCAAATCTTCTAACG
>NGKF01000040.1:195465-235231 GCA_002162555.1 Monilinia aucupariae | reverse complement strand
CAATTACCCCTTTTTTCTTCTTTTGCTTCTTTTTCAACCCTTTTTCCTTCTTCAACTTTTTCTTATAATAAAATAACATTATCCTCAATATTGTTCTAAACGATTTAAATTTTTATATTTCATTTATTATTATTTTCATATTTTTAATATAAAAGATAGAATTATTTATCAACTTTGTTTTTCCTTTAACTTTAATTTTAAAGAAGTTAATCGCCATTGCATAAAAATGATTAAGAAGTTTAATATAAAAGTGATTATAGCATCTATAGCACTTTATACTAATTAAATTAGCATTGCAATAATATATATCATCGTTTTGTTTTGCAATTAACAATTTTATATATTGAACGCAAAATACAGTATTCCTTTTTTTTTTATTCTTGGCTTTCTACGCCTAAATGTCTTTCCCTTTACTTCTTTTCCTTTTCCTTTCCCCGTTACTTTTATAATTACCTTTATCTTTCTTTTTTTAGTATTACAAATATTAGAACCCATAACCCTTTCCGTTTTATTTTTTACAAACTCTTCATTTTCATTAAAATTAATACTTTGAAAAGGAAATGAACGACCCTGGTAATTATTACTAAAAGGATCTAAAAAATCGTTTAGATCCACCTCCTTCTTTTTCTCTACTTCAAATCTAACCGGACATTAAAATTATATTAGTATTATACTAAGCAATTAATAAGTTTAAGAGTACTTATCTTACACTTGTGTATATTGCGTTTCGAAGGATTAACTATAGCTACCAGCAAGGGAAAGACTATTAGTAATAATGCTTTAACAAAGGCGTTTAAAAGGGAGGTTCTAGGAAGCGCTAATTAAAGATTATATTAAGGATAATAGTATATATAACCATTATCTTCGTTGTTAATTGATGGCTTTCTTTGAACTAATATTATTTCAAAAAACGGAAAGCTTTTATCTTCTTTTTCTTTTTCTTTTTTTTCTTTTTCTTTTTCCTTTTTTTAAATACTAAAGAAAAAGAGAAATAGAACCATTGCTAAATAATTGATTGGGATAAACAATGAATCCATTCTATTTGTTAATGTATCTCTTTTTTTCAAAATTGAATTAAAAGGTAGAAATATTTTATTAATAGAATATCTATATAGTTTAAAACCCTTTAAAAAAAAGATTAATCAACGAATAAAAGAAAAGTGTATATTGCAAAGGTTATTTATATAACTAAAATAGAATAAATGCTGGAAATAAATTGCCAAATTGCATAAAAAAGCTATATTTGGTTATATTAAAAAGGTTGTATAATTTCAAATTTAGAATGCAAGTATCTATTGTTTTAAACCTACAATATATTATGTTTTACAAACAACATTGTTTATTATTTAAACAATAATTGCTATTGAAAAAAGGATCTAATTTAATGGTTAAACAACGATTTTTTTGTTCTTTTCGCTATTAACGCTATTAAACTATCGTTAGCCAAGATTATACACGTTGCTACTAATAACGCATATACACAATAACAAACATTTATATCGATAATTTATACAATGCGATTTTGTTGTTTATATATTTCTTTTGTTATATTGCAGATCAACAACGTTGTTATCGCTTTGAAAAGTATATCACGGGATATAGCTATCCCTAATATTATTCCTATACTTTTAATACATTCTTTACTTTTTTTACTTATCTGTATTTGAATATACTAGCCTTACTACAATAAAGACTACGTATCCTTTACTAAAATAATACTTCTATCGAAGTATTATTATTGCTTTATATCACACTTATATATAGACCTCTAGCTATTAAAGTTTGAGATTAAGTCAATTAAGCTTTTCTTTATTATATGAATCTAGTTCCCACTATCTACACTATTATACCATACTTTTGTATTGTCTCTCGATTCCCGCTACCGTGACTTATATCATACTATCGCATGATGAACAATTAAATGTAATATTTAGAAAAGATAAATTCGAAAAACGAACAAAAGATATTTGATCAACTCATTGATTAACTATATTCTATATAACGCTTTTAATACTTGTATTAATAGAAAATTGAAAATAAATTGACTAATACATTAATTAGAACTATTATTGTTCAATTTTTAGGTTCAATTCAAAATAATTCTTTCTTAAACAAATTCTAAAATATCTTTAAGCTAAATCAAAATAAACTAAATGATTTGAAGGAAAAGAATAAGTTTATTATATTTGTAACGCTTATGCTGTAAAAGAGCTGTTTAGAACAGGGTCAATAGAGTTCTTAGAATTTACTACTACTTGACTATGCTACAAGAAAGAGATTGTTATATATACATAAACCGCATAAGCAGAACACGTGCACGGCACGTGCTCGCTAATCGAGCACGT
The DNA here is from genome assembly GCA_002162555.1 of Monilinia aucupariae. NCBI lineage: Eukaryota > Fungi > Ascomycota > Leotiomycetes > Helotiales > Sclerotiniaceae > Monilinia > Monilinia aucupariae. The sequence continues at coordinate 232,886 of NGKF01000040.1, read as the reverse complement.
GAGCCGTGACAGCGTGCACGTGCGCCGGAACGTCTGCCATGCCAGCCGGGCAGCGGAAGCGTAACAATATTCTTTAACATTATTGCTTTTGCAATTAGTTTCAAGATCATTTTTTCTATACTTTCAAAACCTTTAAATATTTTCTCAAAAATGCTTAAATTTGCTATAATATTATTTCTTCGCTTTTATAATCAATTCGATAAAGATGTTTTTGAACTTTAATTTAAAGAGAATTATAATAAAGAGATTAAGAATTTTAAAAATAAACAAGTTTAAAAGGAAATTAAAGCAAAGTTAAACAATACTCATTCAATTTTTTTTCAATAGATTTTTAATTATAAAAACAATTTTGAAGCATATATAAATCGATATTGTTTTTGTTTAATAATTCAAAAAGATTTTTAAAACAAAAGTATAATCGAATTTATTTATACAAAAACTTTTGCTACTAGGTTGTTTTGTATTATAATGGTTATAGTAGCTAAATATAATCTAGAAACCAAACAATTTAACATCATCAACGCTTTCGTTGATATTATAAAAGATTCTAATAATGTTTCTATAATATATCTTATTATACGATAGTATAATATAAGTTACAGTAGTGAGAATCGAGAGGCAAAAGAGATTTATAGTATATAATATAGATAATAAGAACTAGATTTATATAATAATGAAAGTTTAAATAGATAGATATTATAAGGGATAGCTACTTTTATCACGGAGGATAACTACGAATATATGGTGAAGTGATATCAAAGAGGGATTAAGGTATAAGTATAAAGTAGTGATTGTATCGTTGTCTATCTCTTTAAATACAGGATCCATCCGTTCTTTATATACTATATATGCATGATTATATGTGATTATATGTGATTATTGTATAACTCTGTAATCATAAGGATTTATAGTACTATAAGTTATAATGTTATTGTATAACAATAGTTATAGATCTGAATACTTTTAATAAAGATTGAATTGTATAAAGCAAATTTAATTTAGTATATTTACTCAATTAGTTGATATACCAAATTTGGTTGGCATTCCGGTACTTTTAGCGCCGGCAAATCGAAAGCGATTAATATACTTGTGTATTTTAGCGTACGTATGCTTTAGTATACTTGTGCATTTTAGCGTATATATGCTTTAGTGTGCTTGTGCACTTTAGCGTATGTATGCTTTAGAGTGCTTGTGCATTTTAGCGTATATATGCTTTAAAGTGCTCGTGCATCTACTATAGAAAGATTCAAGTAATACATAGGGGTATGGTGTTCAATAAACACATGCTTCTTATGTGCTTTACGCTTTCAACGTAACATATCCTCTAGATCATATGCGCAATATATGATTTGTCTATAAAGCAAACAAAATAAGTAAATCTATAACTATGCGCTATTTGCGTAATCCTTTATTAATATAAACAAACAAACGAAAAATAAATTATAATATTGTAAGACTATAGAATGGCTCCGACCATTCGGACCTAACACCTTCACGTGACCTCGCCTTTTATAAGGAGTATTTATACTCCTTTTACTCTATATCTTAGATCATTATATTATATTTTGTTTATTAAGTTTTATCTCCTTTACTATCTCTTTTCTTGATTATATATATATTCATTATAATTTAGATCATCCATTTTGATTATCCTTCTCTTTTTTATTGTTTATGATTGTTTTAATTGATTTTAATCTTTATTCTTTTTTTGTTGTATTACTCTTTTCCAAAAAGCCATTTTTTTTGTTATTATTTTTATTTTTTATTTTTTTCTTTTTTATATTGATAATTTATACAAAAACAAAGGTTTATTCAAAGTTAATTATTTATAAAAGCAATATACAATTTTAAGTTCTTTTCGATATATCGGAGTACTTTGTAAAGAATCCAAAGTATTGGAAAAGTTAACAAAGAAACTATAGATGATGATAGTATAGAATTGCATTTTTTGATAGGGATAAAAAGGGAGTAAAAACGGCAAAATGAATTATATTTTGAAGAAAAGGAATTCAAATCGAAAGCAACTATATTCTTGTTCGATATCGATTATTTAAATGTAATAACGATAAAGATAAAATTTGATAACGCTTGTATTACAAATCGAATAATAATACAAAATGATTATAGAACTAATAATTATTATCAAAAACAATAATTTTCTTTATTCGGCGATTTGGTTTATAAATTGTATATTAAACCTATTTTATAATTCAAAACCCAAAAAATTCAATATATATTGTTTATATAACCTTTAATACTAATGCTAAAAAACTCTTTCTATAGCTTTGCATTTTTAAATCTGAAAGTTAAATTGAAAAAAGAAGAATACAATTTGCCGGAACTTTAAATAACTATTAAATTGATTTGATCAATCATTTTAGGTTTTTTGTGTAATTTTATCAATTGCAAATCAACAATAGTATACATTCAAAGTTCAACAACGACGATATATCACGATACAGCGCCGTATAGCATAAGATATATATACGAAAGAGATACAAAGCGCCTTCTTAAACCATTATAGCGGAAACGGGCTTTACTATATTAACGAAGGGATTGCGGGTGGTTGATAATAACCATATATAGTAACAAAACCTTTTTTCGTTTATCCCTTTTCAAATTCGAATTAAAGAAAAAACTAAAAATATATCGCTTCTCTTTATTATACCCGAAAGGTTTTAACAATTGATGGCCTTTCAAAAAGTTAATGGGCTTTTATAAAAAGCCAAACAACAAATAGCAATCCGCCGCAAATATATAACCGTATTTGTTAATACTTTAAAAAGGATTGTTAAAACCTTTACTAAAAAAAAATGTATACTATTACATCGATTTAAAAAGCGATCTTAATGTATATCGTAAACGCTTTTGTAACGGATACAATTACAAGCCCAAAAACTTTTAAAGTACAAAAAAGTATAATAATAACCGAAATACTTATAATATAAACAGGAATCGTAAAAACCTTTAAAGTTGGCGGGCTATTGATCATTTTTTAAAACGGGGCTTTTAAAGCAAACTTTGTAAAAAAAAATATCGTCAAAGCAACAAAAATGAATAAACGTATCTTTGCTAGATATGCCCCTTTTACGAGCTTACGTTGCGATAGCTTTTTTTTGATTCGGGAAAACTTAGTTAAGGTTATCCCAAGTATCAAGGATAGAGATATTCTGGAAATAGTAGAATATAAATCGGGCTGAGTACTACACCTTAAATCCTTAAAGATAAAGGACGTTTTAATAAAGGATATTTATAAATCAAAAATCTACAAAATCATTGAAACTATACATTTCGATTTCTTAGAGATATAGCATAACCATTATATATATTTGATACTAAATATCTTGTTTAACATAATTGATGAACGGGTTAAAGTTATCGAAAAAATGATAAAAAGAAAAGCCCGAATCTAAACCAATATCACCCCGATTAAATATTTCAAAAGTTTTGGAAATAATGCGAAAAATGTTTAAATAATTAGTTTTACTACCCCGATTGCTTCTTTTCGCTTATTTAGAACTACTCCCCTCTTCACTTTTTTATCTTTTTGCAACCAAATAAAGCTTTACAAACAAAGCTATTAAACTTATTGCAATATCTATTGTTATACAAAATCTATACAATGTAACAATTGTAATATTGCAAAAGTTAAACATTAAGAACTAATGTATAAGCTATACCCAGCGTTTGCGAAATATAATAAATATTACAGTCTATTTCCAATAGAATACAAAGGCTATTCGTTGACGCTCTATAGTATAACCGGAAATAAACTATAGTACAATTTGACTAAAGTTTAGATAGAATTAATTTGTAGAAACAATCAAGCAGTTCAAAAAGTATACGCTTTAGGGATAGTTATATACATTATGTAAATAATACGTATTGTGGAGAGGGTATCACACGTGATCTAGCTTAGTCATTAGTCCATAAGACGTACTAGTATTTATTAGGTAGCGATCAACATTAAAGTTGATCTTTACATCGCGCACAATATATACACATTCAATTAAAACGAATATATCCATCTTTTTATGGGGGCCTAATCCGGGATTATCTTTGTGTTATATATTGTAATCTTTTTCCATTCTTTTCTAATCGTTTTTTTTGCCGTTTTTTGCTATTGTTTAAATAATTTCTGCGAGTTGAGCACAGCGCTCAATTGCGTATGTTAGATTAGTGCTGTATTTGGTATTGGCTTCGTTTTTACCCCCCCCTTTCTTTTGTTTACTCAATAAGCTTTGCGAATCCCTTCGATCTTTTTGGTCTATTGAATACCAACCAAATACTCAGCGAATTTCGTCGAATCCTTTCAAATACCAATTTCTGAATCTAAGTATATACACTCTTCAAGTAACCCCTCCCATAAGCCCTTGCTACCCTTAAAAAGAGCGACATCCAATCAAAAAAGAACACTCCATATATTAACAAACCTGTTGGTTTTTACTTCTACATCGGCCGGAACACCAATACTTGAAGCGCCCCTTTCTTTACTTTTCTGGGCGTTCCCTTTCATTTAATACTCATCAAACTCTTTATCTTTTTTGTTAATTGCAACCCAACCTATACTGACCTTTCAAAACTTTTACCACGAATCAATCTTTACAAATCTAATCAAATACATTTCCAAATTGTCTATATCGAAAATTGAAATAAAAAACTTTACTATATCGTTGGGAAACTTTGTTGATACATTTCTTTCTATACCGACCACTAATATAGATCGGACTATTGCCCAGTCCATTTTTTATAGCAAAAAGGGTAAAAACGTTAATAAGTACCTCAAGGATTTAGAAATCTTCGTAGGATTTGTTGAAAATAAGTTCTTGAAAATTGCGTTTCGCTTAGGTATAAAAGACAAAGTACGGGATTGGTATCTCAGCCAAAGCAAATTAACCCGATCAAATTGAATTGATTTTAAAACTGCTTTTGCTACCCGGTTCGGCGAAAAAGAAAGAGATTTCAATACTAATTATTGTATTCAATAACAAATCTATACTATGAAACAAGGCGAAACTGAATCAATTATTCAATATTTTGCTTATACTACTAAATTGAACAAAGCAAGCCCTAAAGAATTATACTTCGATTTAGTTCGGCATACTTTAGGAGGAATAAAAGAAATAGAATTCCAATATCACGTTCAAAACCATTTAACGCAAGTAGGGAAATTTAACACCGAAGGTTAACTCAAGAAAAAGGTTACATTCAAAAACATTTGTTTAGTTGTTATCGCCGCTATAACATTAATTGGTAAACCAAGTATTTTCGATGAACAAACTATTCAAAAAAACCCAGAAGAACTATAGAAAGTTAATTAAAGCGAGCTCAATTTTAAGTTTTTTAAAGTCCTAGAGAAGTTTCAATCAATCCCCCCCACGATAACTTTGTCAAATCAATCTGCCCTACCCTTTTACAACCCTATCATTTAACCGGCTATACCAACCAATCCGTTTGATATAAAACCCGCTTTGTATATAGCAAAAGCGATTTGTTATAATTGTACAAAGATCGGCTATATTTCCTCTATATGCTTATACCCGCGAATATCCACCTAAACATATCAAAAGAACAAAACCAAGATCAACAATGCTAAAGCTTTACAATTCCAAACTATTTTTTTCTATAATTACAATGGAGAATATACTCAACCCTAACCAATAACGGTTTACTTAGTTGAATTGATTCTACTCAATCTAACCAAATGAAATCTATAAATGTTGTTAAACTTAGCAAAGAACTTTCCTGGACAAGGATCGATAAGCAAATTATTGGACCCGGATAAATTCTATATAATCTTGCCTGTAATGTTTCAACAAAGTACATTTATAACAACAATATTTTTAAACATTGCTTTTCGCAATGTTATATCAATTGTATGTTTTGAAGATCTTTGCTTTGAAACTTGTGTCCGAACGGCTGGAATCATATACAAAGAAACGAAAGTAGCTTTTAACCATACAAAAAATATTTAGAAAACAATTCCTATAGTAAAGTCGTTTTTTTATATAATCAAAGTTAAGGACGAGCATATTACTTCAACAAATAAGCCTGTGCAAATACTTCAATATATATTGACGCATCCCAATATTATACTAATTGTACGCTTCGAAAGTCATCGCCCCGAAACCTGCGCTCAAACAACCGGAATTATATACAAAGAAACAAGAATAGTTTTTAATCATGCTAAACATACTCAAAAAACAATTTCTATAGCAAAGTTGTTCCTTTATATAGTTGAAATTGAAAATAAGCATTTTACTTTAACAAATAAATCCGTACAAATTTCCTAGTATACATTGATGCACTTTAACACTCAATCCTTTATTTATAAACCTCACCAAACGGATTGCAATATAAAACCCAAACCAATCTCTTTACCGGCCCATTACCCCACAAAAACTAGATTAAATATTATTGAAGAGCTGAGCAATACTTATAAAAGCTAAACCAAAACTATTTAAACCATTTAAAAGCCTAAAGATTCTGTTTCTATCAAGATTATAAAGAAGAAAAATATTTTACACTTCGATTTCGGCGAATTTTTATGCAATATAAACGTTACCATAAAGAGTATTCAATTCCTGGATTGATTACTTTAACAACAAAATCAATTAGCCAAATATTTATAAAGCATCAATTTGTCCAGAAAAGGTTAACAATGTTTGCCAGTTATGGCAATCACCGCAACAGGATCAGCACCGGAAATCCTGAACGAAGGGCTGGGAGATCTAGGTATTACCAAGAATTTCTTTGTTGCAATGTATTTAAACGGAGTTTTGTTTATTAAAGCTTTGATTGATGAAGGAATAATAATCGAATTGATCTCTCTAAGCGTAGTCTCCAAATTAAATTTTTAAGTTTTATCATTCGAGAAAGGATGATCTCTTAAAGTCGCAAATGATCGATGTATCGAAGTACAGAGTTATATAGTTGTTGAAGTTATAGTTGGCAAAATTCGGATATATATTCGAGCTATAATGTTTGGGGATGATAATATTTACAATATACTTTTGTCCAAAAATTGGCTTTATCGTATAGAAGCAATTGAGGATTATCAAGAAGGTACTTTAACCATTCGCGGCAAATCTGAAGTCCTGGTCCCAGTCCCGATTATAGAGTTGGATGCTTTATTTAAGCCTACTATCGAAAAAGTTGTGGAGATCTTATCCCTTATAATTTTACCAACCAAATACAACAGTCAAATGTTTGTGGAAAAGGATTTAGACGATAACGATTTACTAATAACAAATCTCGATCTGGATAATCTTATAAAGAAAGTTGAGGAAATGAATATCGTTGAATACAAAGCTATATATAAATCGGGAAAAGCTATACGCCAATAAGGATTCAAACGCTTAATTAGTATAAAAAGCAATTTAAGATTATCAAATCCAACATTTTTGTTTTAACATTTGATATGCTTTATGACGACAACCACGAATTGATTATTATACTTGCCAATAGTTCTATGCAATAACCAATTGATATACCAAACCTTTATATTTCTTTACCCCTAACCTACAAACCTGATAAACCAATCCATCAGGACTTCATCTCTGGTTTTCCAATCAAAAGAAGGCTAGTTTTACGCTTTTTTAGTATAGCACCGAAAAAGGTTATTGAAATATGGTTCAATACCAATAGTATCAATCTTAGGGATATAATAGATATATCAAAAAGATTATTCAAAACAAAAAAGTTATATTACATTTGAAAGGATTGCTTTGTATTACGTTTTCAAGATCTATAAGCTACTAATTTGATCGAGCATACAATTGACCTTTTTCCAAGGGCTATCCCAATATACGCATAATCAAAATGTTACATCCCTAAAAAGCAAAAATTCGCTGTCAAAATCTTTTCAACTATAGAGAAGGCAAATATCCTGATACAAGGATTAAACAGTTGAAAAGCATTTACCAAATTCCTTTCTAAAAAAAAAAAAGCTATAGATTTGTAAATGGTTTACAATTTCATACCAATCAACGCTAAGATAATCAAGCCAGTATACCCAATACATAATATGGAAAAAGTATTAAATACAATTGTCCAGTCTTTATTTATTTGCTTTTTTTCAGTCGATAATACGAATGGTTATTGGACTATAAAAATCAAACCGGGTAATAAATATAAAACTACAATTATTATTCTTTATAGATAATGGCTATATCGCCGGATAGGTTAAAGCTTAAAGGGAGCATTGTATATATATAGTTAATTTATCGATCTAACTTTCGGCTTGTTACTAAGCATCGATACTATAAGCCTTTCTTCTATATTAATCGATAATTATGGGAATGTAGGGTTTGCTTTATTTATGGATGACCATATAGAAGGAGCTATAAAGTTTAATGCTTTATTTAACTTTTTACATACTAAATACTTCCTTCGAGTAGTATAGGCACTTATAGGCTTAGCCCTATACAAAGCAAACTTTTTCTTTAGTACTTTGAATACATTGGGTTTTTCGATTACAACGAAAGGTATTAAACTATTCTTTAAGCATCGTAATAGAATCCAAATATAGCCAACTCTTACAATCAAGATTAAACTAATGAATTTTCTGTGGATAATGCTGTGGTTGCAAAGATATATACTAGAAAGAGCAGATTATATAGCCAAACTAAAAGCAATTTATTAGAAAAAACACTTTATAATATTGGATTCGGGAAAACTATTAATTCGAAAGAAATGAATGGATATTGACGAGTTTCAATGGGGTAATAACCAAAAACGATCGTTTCAATATATTAAGGATTGTATTGCAAACAACGTATACAATGGAATCGATTCGACGAAACAATACTATTTTGCTTATAATGTTAATAAAATTGGAATTAAAGGGGTTTTATTTTAACTTCAAAATGCGAAACCGGGAATAAAAGTTATTGGGGGATTGAGAGATGACATTAAGATAATTATATTTCTATTATTCAAATTGAGTAATATAGAAACAAAGTATACTACTATTAAGCAAGAAACTTTAACGATTATTCGATATTTAATTGAAATACAATGGTTTGTGATGGGTAGTTTTCATTCAATGAAGATATATATTAATCATTATTCCTTAACTTCAACTTTTACTAGCATCAACAATACTTACGGGAAAATAGTACAATGAATCGATCGATTTATAGAATACAACTTCGAAATGTATCATTAAACAAGCAAATCCAATTTAATCAGTATAGCAAATAAACTAAATCGTTTACTATACAATTTACAAAATAAACCTACCCGATTCGACTTCGAAAAGCTAGCGTTTACAATAAATCTCGAATTTAAAGTTTTGCATACAAAACAAAAGAATACCGGAGAAAACCAATTCGAGAAATTCCGAAACCATTTGGTTTACAATCCTATCATTTGCTTCTTGGAAAAAAATGAAAATGGGATTAAACATTTCGAGCAATCCAAAAAACGCTAAATAAAAAAGCAAATTATCAGATTTCATTTATCAAATAGTAATTTAATATATTGCAAACAATCTTTACCATTTTGTTTTGCGAAATATATTATTGAAAACAAGGTATTAATAATATTGAAATAGGTTTACAATATATATAATTATTTTAGTACAACATTTTTTCTCTACAAATTGCAAGATCAGTTTTATTAGTCTATACAAATGAAGAATTTAGAAATGTATCGCTTTATTTACGATATATACCAACGAATGGGTTCAAAAAAAAAAAGTTGTAGAATATGCTCCATTATAAAGTTCGAACCATAAGCGATAATTAGTATGGATTTTTTGGGGTTTATTAATCCTGTAAACAATGACGAAGAAAAATATATCTTGATTGTAATGGATTATTTTACAAAAATAATATTCGCAAAGGCGTATATAGTAATTACTAAGGAATCAATGTGCGATATATGAGTAACCCATTTGATCCCAATTTTCGGATGATCTTTATACGGTTATATAGATAATAAATCACATTTCGTTAATTACGATATTATAATACTATTCGAATTTTATGATACTAATCTAATATTTGCTTTAATCTCCAACCTAGAAAGTATAGGATTAGCAAAACGAACAATCCAGATAATAGCTTTACAATTACGAAAATGGGTAATTGAGCGAAATCTGGAATTAATAGTATTTTGGAACCATGCATTAAGCGAAATACTATTAATGATTAATATCTGCTTTGTTTATATATATGGATTTTTATTGATTGATATAATACTGGAATATATGCTAGTATAGTTGAGAAAATCGAGGTTAGAAAAAAAGCAAACAATTTACGCCAAAATTCAAGATAAGTTATTAAACTATCTCGAAGAATTAAGCAAAACATTAAAAGAATATTAAGCATTTTTGTAGAAACGTTGAAACAAAGAAAAAAATAGAATTGTTAGATCAATTGCAATATTACATAAAAAGATAATAGCATTACAGAACCCACAATAAATAAAACCCAAACCAGGCGATTTGGTATTTGTACGATACTACGAATTGGATAAACATTATAGTAAGAAATTGGAATTAAAATAATTGGGATTAAGGATAGTAGTAAATATAGTATCGAATATTTCAACTTTAATTACAAACGTTTACAAAAATGAATCAAATAAAAAGTATCATTTTAATAATCTCAAAGTTTATATGCTTCGCACCGAGAATTTGGATTTTACTAAATTCCCTTTATACCCTACTAACCCAAAATATATGGTAAATGCAACAAATATGGATTTCGATATGGGAGCAATAAAGTACGCAGGGTAGTTTAACAATCGATACATTGATCTAACTTACCCGTTTATAAACTAATACCAAGTAGTATTAGTTTTTTGGAACTAAGGAAGATAGGAATTAGCGTTAACGTTCGGAATAACATTAAATTAACAAATTTTGACAATTCTGGTAGTATTCTATGCCCATTTGCTATCGCATGGCGCTGCAGCGAATGTTAAAACCATATGTTGAGTTAAATTACATTTATTCTTACAAATATTATCTAATAGGAAAAAAAAATTCATTTTCAAACGAAGGATAGCTATAAGCATATTACAAACGAAGTATTGTTAGCAAAAGGAAAAAGAAAAAACTTTTGATAAGGAATGCTTGATTACTAAGGCATCTATACTAATGGTTGAGATAACAACTAGCGATAAGATCCTCAATTTTCGATTTAAAAATCACAACAACTTTATTACGTTCATTTTCGAACAATTGGTACAATTTTTAAAAACCTCCTTCAATCTTTCAATTATACCTTTTTTCATTAGAATACAAAGGACATTTTATCAACGTTACCATTACATTTCTTCCATTTTTCAAAACCCTTTTACTTTATTCCATTATATCTAGAGAAAAGGAAGAGGATGTAAGCTGGTTTAAACTAATTTTCAACCCTCGGAATTTGGAAGATATCAATAGCATCGATTATACTTTCGAACAAACTAAAGCATTTAATACCACCCCTTATACCTTGAAGCCTATGAGCTTGTTAACGAATATTTTATTATTAGTTTTAGAGTACAATGCTTTTGGCATTCAAACCAATGTATTCACTTTTTACCCTATATTTGAAAAGGAGTTGGCTATATCCACTACAACTACGTATTAACCTAATAATAGAATCTCATTATCCATTGGCTTCGCTACTCACCAATCCCAGTGTATGTATATAGCGATTTGAATAGTTGTATTATTTGATGCAATGTTAGCAAATCTTAACGTTTCTTCTACTACTTCGAATAGCTTTATTATTCGCATCAAAATACATTACAACAACTTTCGTGATTTTAACCCTATTGATAACAATAAAGATAAAAATGATGAAGCTAAGTATTTTTTAGTTTTTGGTATAATCACCTTTAAAGAATGCATTATTAAAGATTTGTTTGCAATCGTAAAGCAATCTAAAATGTTTAAAGAAACCTTTTAAAATATATATTGTTGGTTTATAAAAGTAGCTAATACTAACAAAGCTTAAACCGAAAACTTTTGTAACGAGTTGATCTACCCCACCCCCAATAATCAATATACAATTACTTTCCTTCAACATCTTTTCGATCTCAACGGATTCACTCTCCCGATCTTTATCGCTGATCATAAGATGAGACTGGAATCAGCTATATATAGATGTTTCTATATCATATGTTTGAAGATTATATCAAGAAACCCCTTCCGAAGTTTGTTTACCTAGAACTTTGCTATCAACTCTAACATTCCTACCTTTGATATTGGATCAAACTTCAAGCTAGCATTACTTTGTCCAATTTTGAACACCACCAAGCAAAAATCATATATCAACGAAAAGAATATGGGTATACACTTAGCAATGGCTTTAAAGCTGAAACTCAAAGAATAAAAATACAAAATGATCGTTTTGAATAGCATAGTTTATGTTTTGCAAGCAATGAAGTTTATTGGAGATCTAGTTTATCTGGTTTACTTTTTTTTTCCAGAAAGCATCGATATTAAACTTGAAGTTGGTAATCATTTCAAAATCGATTTATATATAAATTAATCTACCCGATCCAAGGAGTAGAACTTGATCATCCTTAAGCTTTTTGAATGAATGGTCCAAACGAAAATCGTTGGTATAATGACCTGTCCGCAAAAGAATTTGCTACTCAACGCTATTCCGGAATAAAAGCGTTAATTCCGAAAGTTGGTAGTCGTTCGATTCCCGGCTATACAAAAAATCCTATCCATTGCCGAAGAGTGTTGAATCGCTTTGAACAAAGTTACTTTATTCCAAATTATCCTTATTTACAATTACAGCGAACGTTACGAAAAGCGATTTATTGATGGTTTTAATAACTTTATCCATAGAAATCGCCAAAATCCCAGTCTAGACAAGAAGGGCGGAAAAACCCGATTTGAATCAAATGATATTAAAGCATGGGCCAAGATTATAATCATGAACAATTGCTATACTTACAAAGAAAACAACTTTATTAGCAAATACAATAATTGTTTCTTTGCTTTCTTTATCGAAAATAATTAATGTAAAACAATCCAATATCTCAAAGCAGCTTTAATCAATTCCTAAGATTGTATGGTAGCAATAGTAGCAAAATACTTTGGTACTAGTAAAACAGCCTTTATCAATCACCTCATCGTTGCTATATTGTACACCAAATCAGGTTTACCCATCTTGGTCATCGCTTTAGCAAATCAACTATATAATGTTATCGCCAAAGCTATTGTTAATGCTTTGCGAGTTATTGGAGAGAATCAACCTCAACTCAAACCATAGTGCAACCGCCAAATCATTATACGCTAGTACGTTGATATCATCGAAACAGCTTATTTGATAAGTTAAATTGATTACCAACCCAAAAAGATAATAGACAAAAAGCTTTACAAGTTTGATAACAAAGCAATCCTTATTGTTCAAACCGTTTAATCTTCAGTTCCTATTGTTTAAGCTTTAGCTCCCATCGTTGAATCTTTTGTTACTATTATTAATAAATCCTTAATCCTTTTTACTACTATTGATGAATCCTTAATTTCAATTCCAATTATAAAGAATAGCAACGAATATAAGAATAATAATGGCTCTACCAAAAAGAAGAAAAAAACAAAATCATATACAACCCGTTGTTAGGATAAAGGCCGAAAATATCAAATCGAGCATATCAAGTTATTGGTCGGAAAAGTGATAATTATGAATGAGTTGGCAAAAATCCTTTCGAAGGAAAATCTGGTTGGCAATTTTGCCGACCTTGATATTTGCAATGACTTTCTACCCTCAGGATCCCTAAATGTTAACGATCGATATATTCAATAGTTAGCAAAAACCCTTACCGCGAATGCTATAATCATTTTTATCAATTATCAAATAATCCCTAAAGAAAACAATATTCGAGATGTTTGTTATCGATTTCCTGGTTAGAGTATGGTAGCTTAAGCCTTTAAACTAATCAGAACCCACCCGGCCTTTGCTTATATATTCCAATTATACTTTTGGTACGAAATAGAAGATTCCTTTCGTATAAAATCCGAAGATATTCAATCTTTTAAAAAGGTGGGGCTACTTTTGGCTTTTCGATTCGCAAAAAAAACCGTCAACGTTATTATTATAATCCCTTCCCAAACTGATAATCGTATATTCACAAAGTTATACAGAAAAGTTCACGTTATCATTATGAACAAAGCTGGCTTTATAGATCTCCTTTCCGCAATTCTCTTTTTAATACAAACCGATATCAACAAATTGATTTTGGTTAAAGACGATCGTCAATTGAACCCTAATATCCAATATATTATTGGATTTCAAAAATGCATCTTTAAACTAGGACAAAACATTCTCATCTATTTCCGATTCGCTTATTAGCCCACTGTTGAATTGTATCGATAGCATTGTAGCTACCCCGGTATTATGGCTATCCCGTCAACACTATTCTACAATTCACGATTAATGGATTCGATCTAAGTCACAAATCTAACCCGATTCTCTATGCACAAATTGGTAATGAACGGATTACAAACCATTTTCTTCGATTTCTTTGTTGCCAATCTATACCTTTATATAGAAGCTTTTGATTTGCTCGAAGTTATGGATAATATTACTAAATCCTAGCTTAACCTCACCTCCGCAATAATTATCGTTAATATTATTGAAGTATTGATTAACAATCGAGTTCTTATTGCTTATATTGGAATTATCACTTATTATACGGCCTAGATCAAGGTTTACCGCCATGCGTTTAACAAATTGATTGAAACCTACCCTAGCAAGGGTTATGATCAAATCAAAGTCCATTCTATCGATTCGATCCAAAAAAACTTTACCCCTATTGTATTTGCTGATCCAGTTCGGATTATGGTAATAGAATTTATTAACAACCTAAGTCGAAATTCTATAATGTATATACAAACGAAAGCTTTCTATTTCTATATTAACAATACTCATAATTTTAAATTAGCTAATAACGCTTCTTTCAATATTACCAATATCTTTATTGCTGCTAAACAATACAAAGTATACATTCGAATCACCTTTACTATAGAAAGCTTTGCCGGCTTATTTATTTATTCTTACGTTTATACTAAAGTCAAAACCATCAACGAGAATATCAACAATATCGAAGGCGCTAAAACTCAATACTTTGCAGAGGTTGACAAGTATAATGCCAAGGTCCAAGTTAACAAGAAAATGGCCATTAATATACCAACTGTTTCCTTGTGGGGAGAAGCTATTGATACTTTCATTTCAGCTTCGGCATGGAACATTAATGCGAAGAACGCAAAAAGCAAATAAAGTGAAAAAGCAAAAAACGCAAAAAGCATATAGAATGAAAAAGCAAGGAATATAGAAAGTATATAGAGTAAAAAAGCAAAGAATGTAGAAAGCATGTGGAGTGAAAGAACGAAAAACGTGGAAAGCAAGCAAATTGATATTAATGTTAAAAATACGATGGATATGGTTACAAAGGAGATTGGTATTACAAAGGAGATGATTGTTACAAAAGAGATTGTTGATATTGTTACAAAAGAGATTGTGGATATTGTTACGAAGGAGATTATGGATATTGTTACAAAGGAGATTGTTACAAAGAAAACTATTAATATCGCTACAAAGGAGACTATTGATATTGTTACGAAGGATATTAACGAAACTGGTGTAAAGAAAGATACAGAATAAGGATCAAAGAATAGTATTTTCTAGGACTTTGGACAACGATAAGCTTAAACAAATAACTAAAGGATACAAATGCTTTAGCTTTGCTTTATTCGCAAGGTTTATGTTATGAACTGGGGGTGCCTATGGAGAGGGTATCATATATGATCTAGCTTAGTTATTAGTCCATAAGACGTACTAGTATTTATTAGGTAGCGATCAACATTAGAGTTGATCTTTACGCCGCGCACAATACACACACATTCAATTAAAACGAACATATCCATCTTTTCAGTATGTTTTAAGCAAAGGCTCAAAACTTTTAAACATCTCAAAGTATACAAAGCTTTATACAACTAAGCGCCGCTCGGACTTCAACGTTTATCTGTATCAAAATCTAAATACTAACAATTTCGAAGAAAGCAAACGATAACATCAAATATACAATAGATACAGCAATATTGCAAAATAAAGTATCAAAACGTTTTAAAGCAACTCTAGGTTAAATAAATCTAAAGCTTTTATTATGGAACAATATATGCAAAGCTTGCGTTGAGGATGCAATAAATACCGATAACAATAAAGCTGTAGTAATTATACAATTAATTAAAATCATCGATCCCATTAATAAATAAAAGCCCGAATTAATACAATAACAAAAGCCGTAAAGATAGTTTAATCTTGTATATAACAATAATATAAACAAATGTAGAAAAAAGAGCGAGGGTATATAATGTTTTGCTTTAGCTTATTTACAAAAACAAAATAGATATAATCTATATCCAAAAACTTTGAAGCTTATTGGGTATCAAAATATAAAATCACCCGGTATACAAATACTATACTTTTTACGATTTGTAAAAATCGGAGGGGGTAATTGAGAAGAAAGCTAAACAATCAAAAACTATATTGTATATATAGCAAAGAATTGCAATATAAACGCAACAACGATGTAGTGAACGTTGTAGGGATGTAGTATAGCTTAAAGTAAATAGTTACCATATAGTTAATATTTATTGTAAACTTAATACTACAGCAATAATACATTATATAACAAATATTACCCCGGTGTATTATATACTAATTAGAAGGGATTTCAATGCGAAATACAACATTTACAAACCAAGGGTATTATCGATTATTCAAAAAGCTTTGCTTACTAATTGGTTACAAAATACTAGCATAAACTTTATTGGCGAGGTAGGGATATTTATTTATTGTATAGGGTATATAATTGATTTTACTTTTTCCAATATACCTTTCGCAAAAACAATAATGCACCGGGATATAGATTGCGGATCGGATTATTATATACAAATCATTACTATTCCAAAGCGAAGTATAATATTTAACAAATGTATTAGATATAGGGTTATCGAAAACGGCTTATATATATTTATTAATCTAATAAAAAACGAAGTATATTAGTTATCGAAAATCGAAAATATTGTTATAAATATCAAACTAGAAATAGTTACAAAACAACTTATTGATTTATTTCAACGATTGATATAGATCGCAGGGCGATTGGCAAGCGATCGGGTATAATTAACATTTTAATGAATCAACGAAAATACAACAATGTATAGTCTATACAAACGCTTTAATAAAATCTTTAAAGATAGAAAACGAATGTTTATTGTAATGTACAAAACGAAAAAAAAGTATTAAAGAAAAGTAATCGATAATGCATTAAATAACACAGATTTATATAAAGTAATAGATTGATACAAAACGGCCTTTTCCTTTAAAGTTCTATTGTTTATAATCAACAATTAATTGATCAAAAGTATAAAGGAAAAAGTATAGGCTTTATTGAATAAAGTATTGTATAAATACGATAATATTGATAATTTGGAAACGGATTCAATATTAAAAAATCATAACTTTACCTTTCTTTAGAATATTATTATATTCTTTAAAAAAATAGAACGAAATATTATTAGGGTTTCAAATACTTTGCTAGAAGCTAATAGAATTACAATTAAACTTTTGAAAGCTTGTTAGAATAACGTTAAAGAATACTTACGCAATTTCTTTGAATATTATCTTAAAAGAAACTATTTCCCCAAAGTTTAACAATTAGCCGAAATAGTAATACTACCCAAAATCGACAAAAAAGATAAAAACTCTGTATACTTTTAATATTCAATAGCTTTACTATTCTATATAAACAAAGATTTAAAACAAACCATTGCAAAACGGATAATATAGATATCGTTAATATATAGTATATTAAGCCTTTAATATTGCAAAGTTTTGCTTAAACAATTGGCTATAAATCTAATTATAGTATTTGTATACAATGTAGAATGCGTTTTTGTTAAAAAACGAAAGGTTATATTGGTTATAATAGATATTCAAAACGTATTCGATATATTGCTACCTCAGCAATTACTAAAAAGAATACAAAATCAAAACTAATTTATAATTCTTTTGAAATTAGTTTAATCGTTTTTATAGAATTACAAAATGATGGTTAGGCTAAAGAATGTATATACAAACAAATCGCGGGTATAATACAATACTTTTTAAAGCTTGCTTTTATCTTTAATACTTTATATACTTTATCTGGCAAAACTTTTGAATCAGGATCAAGCTTTTCGCTTCGGGTATATAGATAATATTGCGCTTTACAAAATGGGTAATACATTGAAAAAGAATATTATAACGATTACGCAAAATATACAAAGGATTGAAGTATAGAAACAAACTAATAAAGTTGCTTTTGTGTTAGAAAAGTTGAAGATGATATATTTCATTTGTAGATGTTATATATGCGCTTTAGAAATTATTATCTCTTTTATACTAATTATACAGTTTACAATAAACATATCGAACAATATAAAACAATTAGTGTTGAGATAGTTAGAAGTATAATTCGATTGCAAGTTTACGTTTAAAAGGTATATTATAGAACAAATAAAAAAAGTATGGAAAGTAGTGTTGTATATTAAGCATTTTGCTAATATACAATACAAGTCTTTTATGGCCTTTTTACGAAAAACCATTATTATATACGTTCTGCCTTTATTATTATACAGAGCAAAGATATAATACTCGGAACGAATAAGATTAAATATAAGTAACGGCTATTTACAAGGCATTATAGTAAATATCTGTATAGGGTTATGTATAGCAAAAGCGAACAAAATGATCAATATAATAACAAAGAGCATATTACCAATTTAGAGGATTACGCTTATAGTAACTAATCTATGCAACGCGGGCCTTTCGCTTTGCAAAGTAGTTTTAGAATATATTTGTATTAATATAGCTTTTCGATTTAAAAAGTTGGATATATATTATTTGTTTATTATACATTTGGTTGTATTAGGGTATTATATGCAACGCGGTATAAAGCTATAGATAACGAATCGATTATTTCTAAAAACGCTTTATTCAATCCTTTTTCTATTGCATTATACCCCTGGATATAAAACGGACTTTACAAAAGGGATAAACAAAGAAACAATAGCGGAAAGTTTTGTTAATTAATGAAACGCTTTACTCTTTAGTATAACTACGATCTTTTTCGATAAATCCGAATTGTATAATAACGCGGGTAAACATATAGATTATAGTTATACGATTTATCAAGAATAAGATTTTATTGCTACTAGCAAGGGTATAATTAATATATTTTTGTATGTTTTTGATACAAAAACGATAAGCGCTTTAAAAAAGCTACAAAAAGTATTAATATTGTTAATTACTATAAATATATAAAAATAGCTTTGTATTAATAGCATTTCGATGATATAATGCAAACATACGAATACTTCGAATACCTTATAATAAGCGTTTCTAGAAAGTTATAAACTTATTGATCAATATACAATTAAAATACAATAATCCTTTGAGTATTAAAAGATTATTAGCAATAAAGCAGCGGATAAGCTAATAAACGCAGGTACGAAAAGCGATATGATAGATTTAGAGCTTATCGCGCAATCAACAATCAGTGGGATAAATTCGATAATATAAAGCTTAATCCGTAATGCGATAAACAATTAATAGCGCAAAAACAAGTTTATACTAGTAGAAGGATATTATAAATAGTAATTGAATTATACATTTAAAAAACTTATAAAGCTTAGACTTGCTAAAGCAATATTGTATAGACTATTAACGCTGCGATTTAAACACAGCGATTTTGAAGCCTATTACAAACGTTTCAAATACGAAAACGCAAAAACCCATTATTTATACGGTAAAGTTAAAACCTTTAAACATTTCGTTTTTTGTAAGATCTCCATCAAAAAGTTCTATTTATAATTGTTCAAACCTGTTTATTTATTAACAACCGCTCAAAAAAGATACAATTATATACAACAATTTTTCGCTTTCCCAAAAGAATTTAAATGGTTTATTACAATAATATAATATTTTATATTTTATAATCGAAAACTTAACAGCACTCTGGATAGTATTCAATGCAATGTTTTAATTGATCTTTTCTTTATCTTTTTTTCTCTCTTTTTATTCTTTGTTTTATTTTGAAGTTTAATTTAAAGTGCGATTTATAAAGCGCGATACAATATTTTATATAACGATACAAAAGCTGCAATTTAATGTAACAACTACCCTTTTAGCGTTTTTTACTAATGCAATTGCTATATAACCCGATATTTATTCTCTTTAAATATAACAAACAAAGATTAACCCTTTCAATATAAAATGTTCCTTTAAACAACGAAAGGAAACTGTTTAATAAAATTAAAGTTATGAAAAATCGCTGGGAAAAAGCGGTCTCAATACTTCAACCTAGCGATATTGTACGATATATATCTAAATAGTAAGCTTTTGGGTTTACGACCCATTAATGTATCACCCGTCTCTAGTACCCTTCGGGAGATCAAGAGCCTAGCTAGCTTACATAGACGTTAAACATAATAAATAAATAAAAATAAATAAATTGATTTGATTATATTCTAATTTAATTAAATATTGATAATTAAAACATTAAAAACTAATATATAAAATAAATAAACTTTGTAAAACGATAAACAACAATAAATTTCGGCGTAATTATAAAAATTTTATTTTAGGTTTAAATATAGCAAATACTAAGCCTTTGAAAAGGATTTAAACATATTTTAATTATTTACTTGATTAATTTAACATTGTTTTAATTAATTTGTATAAACTAAATTGTATTGATCGATATATTATATTTCAACGTTGATAAATATATATAATAATACTTTACAAATTCGTAAAGTATTATCGTCGAAATGAACAAGGATTTTATTGTTATTAAAATCCTTTATTTATTACCAAAGATTTGTTTTTTCTTTTATTTATATTATTTTTATTACTTTTTTATTATTTTATTTATATTATCGAAAAATTTATATTTCAATTATATTACACTTATATTTTACGCAATTTAAATTGTTTAAGTTACGATATTTCGTTGATTAATTATATCTTTCGAATTTACTAATAATTTCAATGCATTTATGTTCGATACAATGGCCTTTAGAAATTCTAAAATCGAAAAAATTAATGGGTTTATCAACAACAAGTAATCTAGCTCTTTTAACAAACCGAAGCTTTGTAAAAATAAACGTTATAATATTAAAAACAAGCCATCTACAAAAGCAAAGCTTGAAATCGTTGTTTTTTCTAAAATTAGGTTTAATTCTAAAAAAAACTCTAAAAAAAATGAGAATGCCTTTATATTCAACAAAAATAATATTAAAAAGATTATTGAAGCTTTTGTAAAGTTTAATAAAAGAAATTTGTTATTTGTAAAGAAAAAAGGAATGCTATAATTCGATAATACTAATATAACAAAGTAATACAAAATTATAAAGAATCTTAAGCGAAAGTATAATATAATTAAAAATGAGTTTTATTATCGAATTTTTAAACAAATAAAATATAATTTTCGATTTAATATAAAAGTTATGAATGAATACAAATCATTTAATTGAAATTGAAAAAAGATTTTTAAACTTGCTTTTTTAATAAAGTATACTATACAAAACATTTTTCGATTAAAATACAACCAAAACTATTTGCAAACTTTGGTATTTAAATATAATACAAAAGAAAAGTATAACCCCGAAGATATATTGATTTATAATCGAAACTACAATCTTATTGCAACTCGACTTATAACGAAAAAAAAAATTACTATTAAAACTGTTGCTTTTTTGTTCTTGAAAAACTTAAACATTCAATTGAGATTAAAGTTTGTTGATAAAATTAATAATCTATTGAAGAAATGTTACATTTTGGTTTAGGCTTTGATTTATATAGTTTATATAAAATATACAAATCTATTAAACTATAACAAAAATTTTGAAGAGAAAGCTTAATTAAAAAAGATTAATACTAAAATAGTTAATACTATTATAAAGATTGTAAAAAAACCTAAGAAAAAAAAATTTATATTTTCTAAGGATTATAATGATAAGATAAGTTCGTTAACTAAAATATTCGAGATGTTCGTTATCAAAAGTATTACATTTTTAATCAAACTTATCATTGCAAGAAAGTTTATAGTTTTTTCCAGTTTTGTTAAAGTTTTCGATAATAATAAAGTAATAAAGATTAATATAATTTATAACAAGTTTTACTTTTATTATTAAAATATATAGTTTGAAGATAAAAGCTATACTATAAAAAAAGATTATCTAGTTTTCAAAAAGCATTATATAAGAGAATGAATTACTTTTAATAAATTCGATATTATATATTAAAGAAAAAATCAAAATTAAGCAAAATCATTTCAAATCTTCTATAATAAAAACAATGGTTCTTTGATACATTTTGTAGCGATCAATATAAAGATAAATAGGTAGAACAAAAAGAACAAATCAAATACAAAATCGATTAAATATATTAATATTATTAAGATTGTTGATAATGATGTTTATTTCTTTAATAATATTAATTCGATTTTATTTTCTATTTCTTGTTCAAATAGCTTTATTTTGGAATATATTAATGCTGCTACTTAATCTAAATTTATTATATCGCAATTTGAACAATACATTAACAAAGACAAAGCAAAAAAAGTTATTTTTATTTTAAAACGAAAACCCGAAAATATAATCTCAAAACTTGCTATTTTTACCTTTACGAAAGCTTAAGCGATTAGGTTTTCTTTATTCAATACTTTGAATTCTATAATAAATAATATACTTTTGAGTAATCAAAACTTTACAAAAATGAATTTGCTAATCGTTATTAAGAAAATTGTTTTTAGAAAACTAAAAAGAAAATTTGTTTTTTCGATTATAACCAATGGTTATAGTATAATTAAGCAAACTAAATATTTAATCTTTGGAATTAAAATTCCCATTTTTATTGACTTCTTGCTCAAAACAATACCCGAACTTTGAAAAAAATGATCAACGAAAATTGATGATTTATTAAAACCCAAAATATTAATATTAGAATTTCTCGATACTATTAATAATATATTATTTGCTATTTTAGAATCCTATATTACTATAGCTCGAAATCGAAAGTTTACTAAAGTACAAATCAATTATTATAACTTGTTTAAATACAACCCTTTGGCATAAATAAATATATTTTTTGTTGTTTTGCTAAATTACTAAAGGGAAGTATATAATCAAATTGTATATATCTCGAAAACAAATCGAGATTATAAAAAACTATTAATAATTAAGATTTTGTTAAACAATCAAAACCTAATCGAAACTATTTTTAATAATAGCTTTATTATTAATATAATAAATAACAAACTATATATAGCTTTAAACTTTCCAATAAGCTTGATGAATATAAATATTATTAATATCGATATAATCGAATCGAAAGTTATAAATATATAATGAAATATTAAAGTCTTTCTCAATAGAATCACGAATATAATCAACATTTATATAATGAAAAATGCTTGAAACAAACTTTTACTAAATATATTATAGTTTATTACCGGCAAAATTATATTTAATTATTAGCATAATTTATAGTACATTACAATTATCAATAACAACGATGAATATCGTATAAATGTTTAGTATAATGGGTAAACATTGTAAATGGTTTATAATAAACATTTCTTCGATATTAATAAAAAAAACTAGATTCCGGTATATCCAATAGACAATATATCGATAATCTTGTATTAAATCCCTTTTAAAATATAAAACTTTTAAAGAAGCAAATGGTATTTAACAAATATTACAAATTGTTAAACTCAAAACTTCGGGAATAATTAAAAAAAATGTTAATCTATCTAAAACTAATCGAAAACTATATTCTATTTTTAGATCCGCAAGATTTATATATTAATAAACCAAAGTATATTGAATATTTGATTGCTTTTGAAAACGATAATAAGTCTACTTATAAATATCATCGAATCATTATACAACTTATATATTCAATAATTAAAACATTAATAAAGGATTTTCGAAAAGATTTTCTATTTCTTATCAATACTTTATACAAAAACAAAATCAACAAAATTCAATTATCCAATATTTCTATGAATATAAATGAAAAAAATTCCGAAGAATTAACAAATTAGTTCAAATGTTATAAAAAAATATTCCTTTATTAAGAATCTACTAGCAAATAGAAAAAGTATTTGATAATAAAATTCAATAATAAATCTAAAAAATATCGATTAACTTTTGAATGTATAAAGAAAATCAAATATAAAGATATACTTATCGAACAAAAAAAAGATTTGTTATTATTATATCTTTTGAACCACGAAAATGCTTTAGTATTTAATTGGATTTATATTAACAAAATATAATCTAATATCGTATTTCCTCAAAAGATTAATATAGTTTTGTATATAATATAACAAACAATAAGTTTTTCGATTTCAAAAGCTTTGATATAAATAGTTTTTAAAATACTTCAAAACCGTATTAATCAAAGAATATTCGAGTATTACAAAAAGCTATACAAAAACCTATAGTTTTTGGTTAAAAAAAAGATTTTTAGCATTTACAAAATTATCAATACTATTATCGAGTTGAACAAGATTATAGTTCGGAATGTCAATCTTCTATTTAATGCAGATACTTTCGCTGAAAATTTTGCAAAGTATATAATTGCTTTTTTAATCGATTTCTTTTTTGGTTATGATCAAATTCCTTTGGCAAAAGAAAGTAAAAATATAACTATATTTCAAACTTCGCTTGATTTGTTGTAATAAACAACTTTTTTATAAAAAGCAACAAACTTAATAACTTAGTTTTGTAGGATTGTTTTGAAAATCTTAAGCAATCTTTTGCTAATTATAATATTACCTTTTCTAAATAATATTAAAATTAAAAGTTCATTCAATAATTACAATATAGAGAAAATCGAAAATAAAGTTAAACATTTTGTTTTTAAGCATATTTAGTTTATTAACAAAACGTTTAAACAATTAAAAAAAACAGGTTATTTAATTAAAACTAATTCAAAATGATATATAAATAGAATTCAAATTGTTGATTATATCTATAGCGTTGATAAACAAATTTTTACAAATACAAAAATCCAGAAGATTATCGATTAGTTTATATTATTCAATAAATATAATATTCGAATGTTTTTTGAAGTCTATATTTTCTTTCGGATCTAGATAAAGAATTTCGCTAAAAAGATAAATCCTTTATATCGATTATTAAAGAAAAGTATAAAGTTTATTTGAACAAAACTAAAACAATTTATTATGGATTTTTTAAAGTATACTTTAATCTATACTTTTGCTTTTATATTTTTACAATATAATAATCCGAAAAAGGTTGATGAAATTGTTTACAATATTAATGCTAATCTTGAAGAATAAAGCGATTATTTAGATTAGATACTTAATAAAAAAAAAACGATGATTCGTTTTAAAAGTAAAATATAGAATGTTATTAAAAAGAACTATAATACAACTAAAAGAAAGTATTATAATATTTTAAAAGCTTTACAAAAGTTTAGATTTGATCTTTACAATATATATTTCGTTTTCGAAACTAATGCTTAAAGTTTTGGTTGTACAATTCAATTGTATTGCTATTGATTTATTTGAAGCTTTGGTTACAAAATGGATCGTTTGGATTCGATTATTCGATTTTGAGGTTCGATATATCAAAAAAGCATTTTATATTATTATCAACGAATTATCAAAACAATCTTGAAATTCTTTTGATCTTTTTGAAAATAAAATGGATATTAATGATTGGATCGTTGAAAAGCTTAACAACATTATAATAATAGATAATTTGCGAAACTTTACAAATTCGCAAAGTATTGCATTATGCAATAAGTATTCGGAAGATAATCGGAAAATCGCTTTTTATTTATTAATTCTACAAAAGCTAATAAGTATAATAATATTAGATTTTGAAAAGTTCAAAAAAAGAGCTTTGGGATTTAGTATACAAAATAAATATTTATTTAAAAATAAATCAAAGAATATACTTTATCGATAAATTATTGATAACAAAAATAAATGTTTGGAATTGATTTCTTATTTGTATAATATATATAATTACAAAGGAGTAAAAAGCATATTCAATAAATTTCATTAATTATATTATTAAACGAATATATTTCAAAAAGTTAAAGCGTTTGTTAAAGTTTATCTTAATTATCAATTTCACAAATTAGATTTTAAAGAAAAGCCATTATATCCGATTTGGATTAGTATATATTGAGCTAAATATGGTCTAAATATCATTTATATACTTGTTGATAATGATTACAAGTATTTAATGGTTTTGCATAATAATCTTTTTGGATAAATCAAAGCAAAGTTTTTGTATATTACCAATTTGAAGAATATCGCATTATTTCTTTGGAATGTTGTTTATCGATATAGTATATTTGGAAAAGTCGTTATAAATAAAAAGCTTGAGAATAAAGATTATATAGAATATTTTGCGGCAAAGTATAGAATCAATAAGGTTTAGATTTTAATATACAATTCGAAAGCAAACAAAGCAATAGAATATGGATATTAGTTATTAAAGAATAGCTTAACTAAAGCAATAAAAAAGAAAAGAAAATAACTTTAACATTTGAACATTATTTTGATGATTAATAGAGTTACTATTTATAAATCTATCAATCTTACTTTTTTCTATATAATCTATAACCAACATTTTGTTTTACTAATCGAAATCAAATATTGTATATGAAAAGTTTTAGATTGGGATATTATAAAAACGAGATCCAATTTGTTGATTATTTGTATACGCCAATTTGAGATGAAGGATAAAGATATTTGAGAAATTGTATTACGCAAAAAGCGTTATCGATTCGATAAAAAAGAATACTTTAATAAAGATTATAATATAACAAAAAAGAATATCAAATAAAACAATATAGTTTTATATAATAATCTATTAAACAAAATCAATATATTAAAAAAGCAAAAACTTATATATCGATGATTTGAACTTTATCGAATAGCAAAAGTTAATATAAACAAAAGCATTTATATCTTGAAGAAGCTAAATAAAATTTGTTTATATAGAATTTATATAGATAATAAACTCAAAAAGTTCATTCAATATAACAATATAATTATTCCAATAAAGTTGAATAAAGTTAAAGATAACAATTTGGAAATTAAAGATTTTTTGGAAATTTTAGTTCTTTTGTTTAAAAAACTTATTAAACAAACTTTGGAAAGTATAGATTAATTAATAAACAATAATCCGATATCTAAAAGAAATTAATTGTTTCGCTAGTTTAATTTAGTTATCGAAATTCTCTTTTGCAAATCAAGATTTGTATAAATAAAATTTTAAACTTTCCGAATTTAATACAAAGCTTTAACTTTAAAGTTTAGCTTTATTAAGAATATTAATTTATATTATTGTTCAATAAATTAATCAAATCTTTAAAGTTATTATTTAATAAATTAATCAAATCCTTCAAAGTTGTTATTCAAAACTATTTGTAATCTATTATTTCATTTTAAATAAATAAGTTATTTATTATCAAAAACAATATTATTCATTAGTAAATGAAGCAATTACTTTATTAATAAAATAATTTCCATTTCTTTTTATTTATATTAAATCATTTGTTTTTCTTTATTGATTGTTTATATTATGTATTGCTTTCGTTTAATTTGTTTTTTTATTATATTAATACTTTTTTTTCTTTTCTATTTCAATTTTTTCCTTTAATAATAACAACTTTTTCTATATATTATACTTCAATCTTTATACTTTTTTATATCAATAATTTTATAATTCTTTAACTTCGATATTAATTCTTTTGTTTTTAAATAATTGTTTTTTCTTATTAATCTATTAATTCTTTAGTTTTTTTTATATTTATAAATCTCATTTTCTTTACAAGATTCTTTACGCTTTTATATTAGATTTTTTATATCCCTTTGCTTTTTAACATTATAATTTCTCACTTTTATTATACTCTTTGTTTTTCATAATAAATAAACTAAAATCTTCGCTAATTAAAAAGATTAAGCGTAATAAAGTTGATTAACGATTTGTAGTCTTTTTGATTATTGTTGAAATATAGTATATAGAAAAATTTAGTTATTTTTCGTAGATTCTGAAATGGTATAAAAATCGACCTATTGAATTGTAATATAGCACATACATTTTCTTTAATTATTTTGTATTAACTTTGCAATATAAGTTTGAGAAAGTTATAAATAAATCGATGATTAATATAGTCCGAAATAAAATATAGTTTATTGCTAATATCTTTTAAAAAGAATACTTGAAAAACAATATCATTGTTATCAAAAAAGTGAAGAATGTTTGATACAAGTATAAAAGATATTTAAACAATATTATAAACTATTAAATAAGATTTCTTATTGGCAAACTTTTGGCTTTATTGCTTATCTTCAAATAAAGTTTTCGATTTGTTAAAAATCTATATATTATTATTAGGATTTTTGGATTTGCAAATATTATCAATAATATCAATAAGAAACTAATATATCGATTATTAAAAGTATAAAAACGAAGATATTGCATTAATCGATAGGTTATATTTTTTGAATTCAAAAAAATTGTTTTGGTTATATCGAAAAAGAAAGCTAAAATAGAATGGATTAATAAGAAAACTGTCACGCTTCCGCTGCCCGGCTGGCATGGCAAACGTTCCGGTGCACGTATACGCTGTCACGGCTTACATGCCCGATTAGCGAGCATATGCTATGCATATATCCTATCTATACGGTTCATATATATATAACAATCTTTTCTTTGTAGTATAGTTAGGTAATAATAAATTCTAAAAACTTTATTAATTTTGTTCTAAACAGCTTTTTTACGATATAAACGTTATATTATTTACTATTCAAATATCAAATCGTTCTAGCTATCTAATGGTTATTTAAAAGAATACCTTTTTCGATAATATTTTTTTAAAAACGCTTTTAAATAACAAAATCGTTTATTTATAGGAAGAAAATCAATATTAGATTTAATTTAACAACGATATACTTTCCATTACTTTTGGAAATCTTTTTGCTTTTTTTTTTTTTCGATATACTTTGTTTTCTTTTTAACAAATCCAATATTGATATCGTTATATTTCCTAATTAAGATATTATATTAGCAAGCTTTACATTTGCATTATTAGTTTTTTGTTTTATTTTTAGTTTTGTTTTTAATATAACTATTCGAAGTTAAAGTTAAAGAAAAGGTAAAAAAACGAAACAAAAAGCAATGCTTTTTTTATAATCTATTTTTATTCCAAAGAGTACCCTTTGCGATTTTACTTTGCATATCCCCGATTTTTAAGATTGCAAAAACGAATATATTATACGAAAGGTTTTTTTTGTTTAAACTATAGAAATTAAATAATTATACAATAAAGTTGTATATAGCATTACTTTTGTTATTCTTTTTTCCAACCTTTTTCTTCTTAAAATAACTTTTTTTTTTATTGAAACTAATCGATATTTTATTGCAAAAAAACAATATTAGTTTTGCAAAAATTGTAAAAAAACTTCGAAAAGATTATAGATCGATAACCTTGATAACTTTGCTTTTAGCTTTTCGTTTTCTGAATCTAATAATAATTATTGTATTAAAGATGGTTGATTCTTTATTTACAAGTATAATTCTCTAAACCTTTTATATTTTTTTTATTTTATTTGTTTGTATTATTTCAAGATAATTAATCTTATCAAAAAGCTAAACAATGATATAAAACTTTAAGTAAATTTGTAAAACATATTTGTTTTTGAATGTTTCGATTTGTATGTCAATACTTTCAATTCAAAAATGGTTTAATATATTTATATTATGGATTAGATAAAGTTAAAAGTTTAAAAGTATTTCTATATATTGTATATATAAATTCCTTGTTTTATTAGTGTAGAATTAGTATATCAATTAATTGCAATTTACAACAATCCTATAAAGGTTAAATGTATTTATATTTAATACAATTATTGGAAAATGTTTAAGAGTTTTTTTATTCGATATAGCTATTTTTTAGAATGATATAAAACCTTTAAACTTTTGATAATTTAAACCAAGATTATTAATAATACTTAATTGTTCAAAGATTTCGAAAACAAGATTTCTAATTATTTAATTCGAGCTATAGCTTTTTACAAAAACAATTGTTTTATTACAAAAAAGCTAATTAGTAAATTGATCAAAATCGATAAGAATAAGGTTTTTATACAAAAAAAAAAAAAATATTACATTTTTCGAAAATTTGTTTTTGCTAAAAGGCCATCCATTACAATATTGACTTATTCTTTCTAAACGAATCGAAGCGTTAACTATCTTAGTATTAGTACAGTTCAATATACTCAACCCAAACCGTTTTATCCGCTATATAACACTTTGGCGGGATATATTAGAATTTTCAAAAGTTCAATCTTCGAAATCTTTATTCGAAATATCGCTCTCTTTTTTATTTCCAAAACTTATTTTTAAACGCTGCAAATAAGCTTTTATAAGATAAAAACGAATATTCTTATTGATTTCGTTATTGTTGTTGATAACGAGTTCTTTAAAGATTTTTACAATATTGAGAATCATTTTAATTTTTAAATATACATTGAAAATGTTGAATTAATGTGTTAAACGGAAAACATTTGTTTAAAAGTAAACGTTTAAATAAAAATTCTTTTTTAAATATTATTAAAGATATGCGATTCCTTGATTTGATTAAATTAATAGGAAATTAAACTATAACTTTATTTTGTATTCTTTCCAAAAACGAATACTTTTTTAAATCGAATACTTTTTTTAACTTTGAAATAAACAGATATACTTTTATTAATATTATACTTTTTACTTTTTTATTTCCATTATTTAAATTATATTATTATTTATTTAAAACTTTTATTAGTGTTAAAGGTTATAACAATGTATAAGGTTACACTATCATTTATTATACTTTTTTTAATTTTTCAATTAATAATCGAAAATAATCATTTGTTTTATTTCTTATTATAGATCTAGATTCTTATAATATTATATTAAATAAATCATAGTTTTTAAAGTTGCGAACAAAGCTTGATTGTTTTAATCAATATTTCGAATAGCCTTTAAAACAATTATTTATATACTTTTTGAATTAGAATTTGTTGTTTTCGAAAAATGATTTGAAATAGAAAAAGATTAATCGATTCGTATAACAAAATATTAATCAAAAAGATAACAAACTCGATGTTTATTAGTAATAACAAAACGTTTAGTTCAAATTTATTATTATATTCATAATACAACTCTTCAACTTTATATTTGCAAAGAAACTTAATTTTTCTTTTTTTTCTTTTTTTTAACAAATATTTAAGAAAACTTTTCAATAATTGTTTAAAAAAGCTTGCATTGTAAAACCACAAAAATTTTACAAATCGTTGCTTTATTTTCTATTTAATATTATCGATATCTATGTTTTTATACTTATACAATTTGAATTTTTATACAAAAAATATAAGTATAATAAGCTTTTTGTTATTATTCTCAACAATATCGAAATTGTTATACAAAAACGTTAATAAAAACAAAACCAAAAAAACTAGTTTTTAATTATTATAAATGTTTATCAGTATACTAGATTTCAATTATATTTAAATAATGCTTTTATTATTGTTAATAAAGAACTTTTAATTCTTTCAATATATAAAACTTTTCAAAAAGCCTTTTTCAAAGCCGATTCGAATATGTTACCACTTCATTGTTTATATAATCATAAAATTATATTAGAAAATGAAAAGAAAAAAGCTTTGAGATACAGTTTATTTTACAAAATATTATTGAAACAATTAAAAGTTATTAAAGAATATCTAATTAACAACCTAGTTAAAGGATTTATAAAGTTTAATTAAGCTTTTTATACAATATTTGTTTTGTTTATTCGAAAAGTTAATGGTATATTTCGATTTTGTATTGATTTTCGTTTATTGAACTTTTTCATTCGCAAGAATCGATATTCTCTTTTTTTGATCAACGAAATGCTTGTACGTTTCGCTGGTGCAAAGATTTATACGAAGTTTGATATTTGTTAAATTTTTTATTGGATTAGAATAGATTTTGTTTTTAAAAAATATATTATGTTTTGTATATATTATAGTTTTTACAAATACAAAGTTGTACCATTTGATTTTACAAATAGTTTAGCAATCTACTAGAGATATATAAACGATATATTTTTCGATTATTTAAATATGTTTTACATTGCTTACCTTAACAATATTTTGATTTATTTTGAAAACAAGGAAAATCATTAAGTTCAAATTAAACTAATTCTGGTTCAATTCGAGATCGTTGGCTTTTAAATCGACCTTAAAAAGTATAAATTCAATATTAAATGTACTAAATATCTTAGATTTATTATCTTTACCAAAGATATTAAAGTTGATTTAAAGAAAATAAAAGTAATTAAGAATTGAATATACTTTACGATTGTTAAAAGAATCCAATTATTCTTTGGTTTTTGCAATTTCTATCATCGTTTTATCAAAAACTACAATATTATAGCCAAACCTTTAACAAAGCTTATCAAAGCCAATACTCTATTCCATTTCGATGATTTGTATTATAATGTATTCAACGTTTTGAAACAAAAGCTTATTTCCGCTTCTTTACTTCGGCATTACGATTATAATCTTTTTTGTATACTTGAAACCAACGCTTTGAATAAAGTAATTGCTAATATACTTTTTCAAAAGTATGATAACGATTGGCTATCTATAGTATACTTCTCCAAAACCATGGTTTTTGCTGAATTGAATTACAAAGTTTACGATAAAAAGATATTATCGATAATATACTTTTTTAGCCATTGAAAATCAAAATTAGTTAGCTCTTTTTATCAAGTTCGAGTTTATATAGATTACAAAGCTTTAGAATACTTTATAATCATTAAAACTTTAAACGTTCGATAAACTTGATAAATCGAATTGCTAATTGATTACAATTTCGTTATTATATACTGTTCTAGCAAAGATAATCCTTTCGCTAATGCTTTTATACATTATATCAACAAACTTAATATATAGAATTAAACAAAGAAAAAGAACCGCTTTTAATAATTTATAAAGAACAATCAAATCGATATAAGAATTATACAGAACAATTTAAAAAAAAAGATTAATAATAATGTATTATTTATTATAAACCTAGCTTTTATCGCCTTTCACTTCAATATCGTTAATCGCATCCTCAACGCTAACCGCTCTTTTGATAGTTTACAAACTTTACAAATCGAAGTATTTAAAAGCCATAAATATTTTGTTTTCCAAAACGATCTATTATTGTACAACAATCGTTTGGTAGTACTCGATTCGAAGAACTTCTGTATATTTTTTATTCGAAAGGCCTATGATTCAATTTCTATAGTATATCCTGGAATCAAAAAAATCTATCTTTTGCTGTCAAAATAATACTATTGACCCGGTATACTTACAATAATTGCCCAATATATATACAATTAT
This sequence comes from Monilinia aucupariae, assembly GCA_002162555.1. NCBI lineage: Eukaryota > Fungi > Ascomycota > Leotiomycetes > Helotiales > Sclerotiniaceae > Monilinia > Monilinia aucupariae. Next base: position 199,412 of record NGKF01000040.1, on the reverse strand, counting down.
TATACTTGCAAACTCAATTCTATACTATAAGATCGTATTCCCGGTTTGCTATATTCGCTTTTTATTCTTGAACAAGTATAGCAAAATGTTACTATAGATTATTGCAATTTCAATAAAGACAAGCATAGTTATAATAATGTTCTTATAATTATTAATCAATTAACAAAATAGACCATCTTTATTTCTTGTTATAAGGAAATTGATTTATATAAGTAAATCAAACTCTATTTGTATTACGTTTATCGATATTATAAAGCCCTCAAATCAATTGTATTAAATAAAAATCTTTAATTTATTTTAGAGTTTTGGCAAAAATTTAATTGATTACTAGATACTAATATCAAACTTTTTATTATTTACCATTTTCAAACAAATGGTTAAACAAAGATTTATAATTAATATTTGCAATAACGTTTACGTTTATTCGTTAATTATTATTAAAACAATTAATCGGAATTCTTATTTATAATGGATTATACTCAATTTATTTTTCTATACAAATTTTTCAAAGACTTATTGCTTTTTGAAGCTTTTTATAATTATCTTTTATATAATAATTGGGATTGAAATATCAAGGATAGTTTTTCAACGAGAAACGTAAACATTCAAAACGCTTGCAAATTTATTGAATGCAATTAAATAGTTATTATCCACGCTAAAAAAAGTATCCTTCAAGCTTAAAAGAAGATAACCCAGTCCATCAACTCGTATCGTTATACTGTAGACTTCGATATCGAAGATTATATATGGCTAAACATAAAGAACTACTTTATTTAACGACTTTTCAAAAAGCTTAATTACTCTATTCAAAATCGATTCAAGATTATAAATCAAATAGATAGCTTTTTCTGTTTCGAATTTCTCGCTATCATGAAGATATATTTAATATTTCTGCTCGATAAGCTTTGAAAAGTTTATAATAATCCTTTCTCTAGTCAAATTCAAGAGCTTTCGTTGTTTATTAATATTATTAATAATTCTAAATAAGAAATAAAGAAAGTTTTCGTTATTAAAAAGATCTGCAACTTTTTACGATACCGTATTTCCTGGTTTAATAGTAACGTTAATTTTATTTAATACTTCGTTTTTGATTTGAAAATTGCTTTTTACAAATTATATAACTTTTATTAAGCGAATTTTACGCTGTTTAATCCTTTTGCTTTATTGCTCGAATAGATTAAGTTTTACAAGAATGAAAAAAACGATTACGATTACACTAATAATAATAAGTTTATATTCGCCGTTGATCGAATACGTTTTTTTTAAACCATTTTGTAATCACGATCACTCAAAGAAATCCTTGTATTATATCAAATTATTATTGCTATTACTAATACAAATTAAAGTAATGTGATCCTTAATATAAAATAAAAAAAGAAGGAATTTTTGAAATAAATATAAGATGGTCAACCCCCATTACTTTATTCAATCAAAGGATAAACAAAGCTACCAAAAAAGAAAAAAGAAATACTATCCATTTAAAACAAAATATTGCTTAAAATGCTTTAACTTTTAATTATAACTTTAAAGCAATCTTTTTCAATGCTTACCCGCGCTTTTTTTTTTATCTAAGCTTTTCGCATACTTAGTATCTCTTCAACTCTTTTTTGTAAACCTTTTTTATATGCTCTTTTTTCTTTTCCGCTAGAATTCTTTTTAATACTTCCTTTAAAAACTTATGTTTAAACTCTGCCTACAAAACCATTTACTTTTTTATTAACAATATTGTAAAGAATAATTAAAGAAAAAAATAATTTGTTTTTACCCTTTATCTATAGATCGATAACGTTTCGCAATATTTTAGAAAATCGCTTAATAATTAACCCTTCGAAACTTTCTCATACCTTTGCTTTTGATTATAACAAAGAAAATAAAGTTTTCTTTTTTGCCCTAATATAATATAACATTTCCCCTTCGAGTTCTTTATAAAACAACTCCGCATATATAGTATATATATGCCCTTAAAATCCTTGAAATAATCGTTAACAACGAACAACAACCTTACCGGCGATTTTAATAACGATTTAATAGATCTTTTGTACAATTTATAATATATCGTTCTAAATACATTGTTGTTATCATCTTTCGATTAATTTAAAGTTTTTGCAATAAGCTTTTTGTTGTTGCTATTAGCCTAAACCAATATTATAAACATTCGATTTTGTTATTACTATTGTTATTGTTTCGCTATTGATACCCGGTTTTGTTATTATTGTTATTGTTGTTTCAACGCAACCTTTTATTGTAGAAAACTTTTATCGATAAGATCTTACATCAATGATTCAAATGCTCGAATGTATACTATCATTATACCAAATTAGTATTATAGTTTAATATTTAAAAGGAAAAGAAAAATTAATCTGTAAGATTAATTGGAAAATTTTGCTTGTTGAAATCATCATCGCTTTCCGTTATTTAACCTTTTTCATTACCTTTGTAATCTTGTTTTGAAAAAGAAAAAGAAAAAAAAAAAACTTTAACCACAATAAACGTTTTTAATTTCAATTATTTTGCCGTTAACGCCGCCTACACATTCGTCACATTCTTATATTGCCTTTGCCTTTTGGTAAAGCTTTTATTTAACAATCTTTTTGCCATACTCAATATAAAATTATTCGATTTATCAATGTAAAAAAATATACTCAAAAAAGCAATAAATTTAATAAGAAAATTGAAATGATTTATATTTGGATTTAGATTTATAATAGAAAAAGCCTTTGTTATATACCCTTTCTTAATACAAACATTATTTTGTTGTTTCGAAATGTTGAGTAAACACTCATTTTGTTGCGAAATGCTTATATACACATTATTGCTTAGAAATAAACAAATACAATTATATACTTTGCAACAATAATCGTAAAGTTTATAATAAACACTTTTTGCTTAACCTAATTGGTTGATAAATACCGTATAAAATATAATATAGGATTATTAACGGATAGTTGCTTAAAAACAAGCTTTACTGAAGAGAGGGGTAATATTACATTTCTGTTGCCTAATTGGCATAGCAAACGTTCCAGTACACGTATACATTGTCATAGTTTACATACTTGATTAGTAAATATATGCCGTACACATATCCTACTTATACAGTTCATATATATATAACAATCTTTCCTTTGTAGCATAGTCAAATAGTAGTAAATTCTAAGAACTCTATTGACCCTGTTCTAAACAGCTCTTTTACGGCATAAGCGTTACAGAAACCAAAGATTTGGGCTTTTTTTATAATGAGTATAATTTATTGAGTATTGATGATAAACAATATCGATTAGAAATGTTTTTTTGATTTATACTTATATTCGAGATTAAGAATATAAATTTGAATATTCTTATTAAATTGATAAATCATAATATAATGATTTAGAAATATTTAAGTATTGATATTCTGGCTAAGAAAGTTGATTATAAAATAAGTTTAATGAATATTATAATAGTTTATTATCGGATTTTTGTTAAGTTTAGTAATTATATTGTTGTATATTAAAAAATTAATAAATATATTATCTTTAAAGTATACAAATATCCTTTTGCAATTATTAATAGCAATTTTGTATAGTTTCAAACTTTGTTAAAAAGATATATTGTTAAACGAATTGAATAGTATTAAATAATTGAATTGATTATTCGTTATCCATTAAATATATCTTTCTATTATATTCAACAATTGGCAAATATTTTCGATTTAGAAATTGTTTATTACAAAGTAAAGAAGTTTGATAACAAATTGATAGAAGTTTATATAAAAAAAGATATAATCAATAAAATACGTATTTCTAAAGAGTTTTATAGTTGGTTTAAGCTTTATATCATTACGAAAAAGGCTCGATATTAATAAACTTTTGGTTTATTAGCTTTTTAAAAGCTTTTTTCTAATATAATAGATGTCACGGGATATGGCTATCCCTGGTGTTATTCCTGTACTTCTAGCACATTCCTTACTC
>NGKF01000040.1:160628-195226 GCA_002162555.1 Monilinia aucupariae | reverse complement strand
GTGTTGTCTCTCGATTCCCACTACCGTGACTTATATCATACTATCGCATGATAATAGATTCTTTTGTATATTTAAACGTTTGCAAGAAATCGTTATTAACAAAATTTGCTTGGATTTCGATTTCGATATTAAACATTTTCGATAATTCGATTAAAAATGATATTCGATTTTTGATCAAGATATATTAATATTATTATTACTAGAAGAGAAGGGATTATAGCTTTTTATATATAGTTTACTTTTTTTCAATACAATAAATTGTATATATTGATTTGGCTTTTTAACAAAAAGCGATTTTGCAAAGATTTGATAATAAGTATCGTTTATTAATAATTCCTTTCTTTATAATAAAGTATACTTCGATTGGAAATTCTAATTATTTGTTTGTATATAATAATGCTTTGAACATTTTTGATTCGAAAAGAAAGCATAATTTGTATAATACAATTATATCCTTTATTTTTCATAATAATTGTAAAATCGAACATTAAACCTATTCTTTTTTTGTTTTAGCGAAGAAAATTAATACTTTTTGATCAATTAAATCAATTAAAGCTTTCCTTAAAGCTTCGTTATTTGGTATTGAAGAATAGCAATTATTATTATTTAAAATTAATTTCAAGAATTATAAAGCTATAAGAAAAAATGCGGAATTGGATTGGAAAGTTATTGCAAATCCAATAAATATATTGGCTTTAAAAACAATTGTTAAAATTGATACAATTGCTATAAATATTAAGCTTTTATATATTTTTATAGTTCTTTATACAATTATAATATATAATAACAATAATCAACTTTTACTTTTTTTTGAAAATAGTATATCATATTCAATAATACTCAAATCATATTGTAACTTGATGCTAATCTTCAATAAAAATATATCGAAAAAGGGAAAATTTGTAATATTTAATTTTTTGATGAATATTCGCATACTTTTTGCATATTCTATTAAACAAATATTTGTAGGAATTTTGTTTTGGAATAATATATTAATAAAGAAAAGCGCTTTAAAATTATTGTAAAAACCGAAAAAGCAATTTAACTTATAATACAAAAAGTTGAAAAAGAATACTTTGGCTTTTTTTATATAGATTTTCAAAAAAGTAAAAAAACAAAAGAAAATATTTAGAAAATATTTATTTTTTGGTTATTTAATAATAATTTATATATTAGAATTAAATATTGATCTTTCTATAAATAAAGAATTCATTATCTTTTTTCATTTTATTTTTAATAGCTAAAAGTTTAATCGTTTGCACTCTCTAAGCTTTAGCATTTATAGTTCTCAAAACGGATTCTTTAAAGATGATAAAAATTTAGGATTTTCGAAAAAGAAACAATATATTAAAAAAAAGAAATCATTATAACAATCTATTCGCAAACCAAAACCGTTTCGCATATTGAAGAAATCGCTTATTATACAAAACAAATGATTATAGATTCTCAAAATGTTTGAAATCGAAATAATGGATTCGAAATGCAATGGATTTGCAAAAAGATATTTTGCGAATTTGTAAAGTATAGTAGTCGATATTGAAGAATATTGAATCAATAGATTTTATTGAAGCATTTTATTAATATAGCAAAATAGGTATATTAGCTTACTTATTGGTATATAGATTTGATTAGGTTTATTTTCGCACTTTTCTTTTGTTTTTTGTTTTTGGTTAATCAAAATCGATTAATAGATAAAGTAAAAAAGAATATGAAACTACAAAATAGTTTTAATCATTCGAACTTAATACTTTTATATAACCTCGTTTTTTATAAAGAATATTTATACTTTTTTTATTTTATATTTTAAATCATTATATTATATTTTATTTATTAAGTTTTATCTCTTTTATTATTCTTTTTCTTGATTATATATATATTCATTATAATCTAGATCATTCATCTTAATTGTTTTTCTCTTCTTCGTTGTTCATAACCATTTTAACTAACCCTAGCCCTTACTCCCTTTTTGTTATATTGCTCTTTCCTAGAAGGCCATTCTTTTTGTTGTTGTTTCCATCCCTCACCTTCTTCCCTTTTACAATATATACGTAATTTCTTTACAAATAGTTATATAAATTAGTAATTTCATATAATTCCATAAATATTTGAATTGTCGATCCTATAAACGATAACGATTATAATTGAAGGTATTTATTATGTATTTGTTATATTTGATCGTTTTGTAATATATTATTGTTTTGTTATGATTTCCATTGTATAGCTATATAATAATAGCTTTGATCCTTCGATCCTTTGATTCTTTAAGCCATTAAAAACAGCAATAGCAACAACAATATTAATAACAACATTAATAATAATAATATCATCAATATGCTTCGTCATATTCGCAATTCCCAGGCCGGGAACTTTTTCCGTGCTCGGGAAACATTGGCTGCTTCTCGCTGTTGCGCTAATCCTTCTCCTTCCTCTTCTTCTTTTGCTTTTTTTGTTCCTTTTTTTTCTTTTGCTTTTTCTTCTTCTTTTGCTTTTTTTTTTGCTTCTTCTTCTTCATCGGTATTACCAAGATTGTTTCTAGAACACCTTTGCTACATTCTGGTTTCCCTTTTTTATTGCTTTTATCGCCGCCCTTCGCTTTTTCGTTTCTTTTCTTCTTATTTCTTCGATTTTTTCCTTTTTCGTTTTTTTCGAGCTAGTTTTTTTAGCAAAAGTATCATGCGATAGTATGATATAAGTCACGGTAGTAGGAATCGAGAGACAACACAAAAATATGGTTTAATAGTATAGATAGTGGGAACTAGATTTATATAATAAAGAAAAGTTTAATTGATTTAATCTTAAACTCTAATAGTTAAAAGTCTATATATAAATATAATATAAAACAATAATAGTGTTTCGATAGAAGTATTATTTCGATAAAGGATATATAATCTTTATTGTAGTAGGGTTAATATATTTAAATACGAATAAGTAAAAAAAGTAAAGAATGTATTAAAAGTATAGAAATAATATTAGGAATAGTTATATCCTATAATATACTCTTTAAAGTAACAATAATATTATTAATTTGTAATATAACAAAAGAAATATATAAACAATAAAATTGCATTGTATAAATTATTAATATGAATGTTTATTATTATATATATACGTTACTAATAGCAATACGCATAATCTTGGTTAGCGATAGCTTAATAGCGTTAACAACAAAGAAAACAAAGAAATCGTTGTTTAATCATCAAATTAAATTGTTTTTCGATAACAATTGTTGTTTAGATAATAAACAATATTGTTTATAAAACGTAGTATATTATAAATTTAAAACAATAAATACTTACGTTTTAAACTTGAAATTGTACAACTTTTTTAATATAACTAAATATAGCTTTCCCATGCAATTTGGTAGTTTATTTTCAGCATTTATTTCATTTTAATTATATAGATAATCTTTGCAATATATACTTTCCTTTTATTTATTGATTGATTTTTTCTTTATAAAGTTTTAAGCTGTATAGATATTCTATTAATAAGATATCTTTACTTTCTAATTCGATTTTGAAAAGAAAAGATACATCAATAAATAAAATAAATTCATTGTTTATTCTTATCGATTATTTGGTAATGATTTTATCTCCTTTTTTCTTTATTATCCAAAAAAAGGAAAAAGAAAAAAAAAGAAAGAAAAAAATAAAAGAAAAAAATAAAAGCTTTTTGTTTTTTGAAATAATATTGGTTCGAAAAGAACCATTAATTAACGATAAGAATGATGGTTATATATATTATTGTTTTTAATGTAATCTTTAATTAATGCTTTTTAGAATCCCCTTTTCAAATACCTTCGTTAAAACATTATTATCAATAGCCTCTCCCTCGCAAATAGTTACAGCTGGTCCTACAAAACATAGTATACGCAAATATAAAGTAAATATTTTTGAACTTACTAATTGCTTGATATAATACTGTCACGTTGAGAGCGTAAGGCATGTGAGAAGCACGTGTTTACTGAACACCATGCTTTTACATATTACGTGGATCTTCCGGTAGTAGATGTATAGGCATTAAAAAGCATACGTATGCTAAGGTGCTCAAGCATACTAAAAGTATATGTACGCAAAAGTGCACAAGTATACTAACCGCTTTCGATCTGTCGACGCTAAGAGTATCAACCAAGCTTGGTGTATCGACTAATTGATCTTATAACTATTATTATACGATCACATTATGATTTGTAGTATTGTAAATCCTTATAATTACAAAGCTATATAATGATTATATGTGATTACATGTAATCATGTATATATAGTATATAAGGAACAAATAAATCCTGTATTTAAAAAGAAAGATAACAATACAATCATTATTTTATATCTATACTTTTATCCCTTTCAGATATCCTCTCATATATTTGTAGCTATCCTCCGTAATAGTTATAAGCTCGGTTTATGCTCGAAATCTCTGCAATAACTACAATTCGAATATCGATATTATATAATTTCTTTTTTCCCCTTAATCCTTAATCATTTTTTATTACACTCTTTTTATTCTTTAGAATCATCTTTTTTATTATATCACAAATTACTTTCAATAGTAAATCGAATTAATCCTTTTGGTATTTTTCATTAAAGAACGTTAACTGCTTTAAATATATCTGAAACAATATCGATTTTGATACCCTTAACTTTTCCAATTACCAATTCTATAATTGATTGAGTATTAATCCATTTTAAGCTTTTTCCATAAACATTATGATTTTTGAAGAGAATTGTAAACGCTATAATCAATATACCATAGATCTTGAAGCTTATAATCGATATATTAATATCAACGTCGAAATGGGTGGAATATCTAAACCTAAGCTCTTCGCGGATCCTATTTTTATTACATTAAAGGATTTCTTAAAGATTTTCTTATTTATAAAGAAGATCTATAAAACTTAGAAAAATAAATACAATCAAAATCATAGTAATTTCCGCTATATGTTCGATTGGATCATAACGATAATCGATTTATCCTATATTTTGGAAATCTTTTAAAATATTATACAAAATCGAACCTTAAAACAAATCATTGCTTAGTTACGTATAAAGATTACTTTTACAAATTCAATAATCCTAAAGACCATTTAAATCAAATATATCGATCATTTTAATAATGTATATAATGAAAAGGTCGATCCAATGAAATGGTATAAAGAGTAGGAATCATTTTATATCTAAATATTAGTCTATAATCTTCTGAAAATTAAAGGAATTTGTGGATATAAACAATTCTTGGAAGCATTTAACAAACTAGCCCCAAATTGATTGGAGCAACAATTAATTATTTTGAACATTAAAAACAAAAAAGGATGTTATATTATTACTCTAGAATAATATGATAATCTTTTCGTTGATTATGTCGATCGGATAGATCGTAATCTAATGCTAAAAGGATCCTTCGCTATTTAAGGACCAGGATTTCAACAATTATCCGGATCTAAGCGATAATTGTAAAGCAACAATGTTATTCAACATTGTCCTTGTAAAAAAAATTAAATAATCGGTCTAGGCTATTGTTATAAGTTTGATAAGTATCGAATAATTGAACTAGTTTTTATAGATAAATATATTAATCAATCCATTCGGTTTATTAATGAAAAACAAGTTAAAAAGATTAATAAACGCATCAAAAACAAGAAATATAATAATCTTCGTAATATTTTATTCAAAAAAAAATGGTTTTTTAGTACTTAGGCTAATTAACTTTATAAATCTTTATCAAAAAAGGATCTCTACAATATTGCCTTTTGCATTATCGATTCAAACGAATGTACCGGCGCCTTTTCAACTTCGATGATCATTTTTATGTATATATTGGTTAACTATACTTTATTGGATAATTGTAATACTATATATATTATTAATGATACAAGCCTTTTAGTAAACGGAAAATATATCCTTAGTAATATTTCGAACTATATCAAAACAGAATCGTTAAGTTTGTCAATAGTTGATCATAACAACAAAATAATCAAAGGAATTTTGCTGAATAAAGCGAATCTTATATTGATTAATGTTGCATTTGTTCCTGGTTTTTATACTAATTTTATATTCGAGATTCTTTTTTGTAATAAAGATACTTGGTTTGATGGTTTTGATGCTATTGTTAGAATCAGCGATCGGGTTAATAATATTATTATTGTTTAATGCATTAAAAAGCATAATCTTATCTTTTTAGAATATAACGTTTATTTTAATTATTTTGATGAGTTTAATTTTCCTATAAACATGAATATTATAGTGCTTACCAAAAGCTAAAAAATCAATAAGTTTTTTTTTCGATCATATGAAACAATAAAGCCTCAAATGAAATCAAGCGATCTATAGTATAAAAGATAAAATGTCAATCTATTATAACCATCATTCTCAGACGAACATACCACAACGACGATATATCACGATACAGCGCTGTATAGTATAAGATACATGTACAAAAGAGATACAAAGCGCTTTTTCAAACCATTATGGCGGAAACAAGCTTTATTACATCGACAAAAGGATCGCGAATAATCGATAACGATTATATACAGCAACAAAACCTTTTCTTGTTTACCCCTTTTCAAAATCGAATTAAGAAAAAAACTAAAAACATATTGTTTCTTTTTATTGTATTAGAGAAGCTTTAACAATCAATAGCTCTTTAAAAGATCAACGGGTTTTTACAAAAGGCCGAACAACAAACAATAATCTATTATAAGTATACGATTATACTTGTTAACTCTTTAAAAAGAATTGTTAAAACCTTTATCAAAGAAAAAATATACATTATTATACTTATTCAAAAAGCGATCCTAATATACATTACAAATACTTTTGTAACGAGTACAACTATAAGCTCAAAAATCCTTAAAGTATAAAAAAATATAACAACAATCGAAATGCTTATAATATAAACAGGAATTGTAAAGACCTTTAAAATTGATAAATTATCGATCGTTCTTTAAAACAAAGCTTTTAAAGCAAACTTTGCAAAGAAAAACATTGTTAAAATAACAAAAATGAATAAACGTATCTTTACTAAATACACCCTTTTCGCGGGTCTATACTACAATAACCCTTTTTTAATTTGAAAAAACCTAATTAAAGCTATCCCGAATATCAAAAACGGAAACATCTCGAAAATGGTAAAATACAAATCAAGCTAGATATTATATTCTAAATTCTTAAAGATAAAAAACATTTTAATAAAGAATATTTACAAATTAAAGATTTACAAAATCATTGGAGCTATACACTTCGATTTTTCAAAGATATAATATAACCATTGTATACATTTAATACCAAACACTTTGTTCAACACAATTAACAAATAAATCGAAATTATTAAAAAAATAATAAAGAGAAAAGCCTGGATCCAAACCAATATCATTTTAGTTAAATATTTCAAAAGTTTTGGAAATAGTATAAAAAACATTTAAATAATTAGTTTTATTACTTCAACCGCTCCTTTTTGTTTATTTGAAATTATCCCCTTCTTCACTCTTTTACCTCTTTATAACCAAATGAAATTCCACAAACAAAGCTATTAAATTTATTACAATATCTATTGTTGCAATAGATCTATATAATGTAACAACTATAATATTGCAAAAGCTAAATATTAAGGATTGATATACAAGCTATACTCAGCGTTTGCGAAATGTAATGAATATTATAATCCGTTTTCAATAGAATACAAAGATTGCTTGTTAGCGTTTTGCAATATAACCAGAGATAAACTATAGTGTAACTTGATTAAAGTTTATAGTGGGGCAAAAACGAGCTCACGTTAGCGGGAGGATATCGCAAATGGCAATTAGCCTATGCGCTTAAAGAGTTTATAGAGCTTAAATTTGCTAGATCAATATTGTATAGACTATTAGCGTTGCGATCTAAACATGGCGACTTTGAGGTTTATTATAAGCGTTTCAAATACGAAGACGTAGAAATCTATTGCTTATGCGGTAGAGTTAAAACTTTTGAACATTTCGTTTTTTGCAAAATCTTTATTAGGAGGTTTTATTTGTAATTGTTTAAATCTGTTTGTTTATCGGCGATCGTTTAGAAAGGGTACAACTATATACAACAATTTTTTGTTTTTTTAAAGGAGTTTGAGCGTTTTGTTGTAATAATACGATACTTTACGTTTTGCAATCGAAAGTTTAGCAATACTCTGGATGATATTCAACACAGCGCTTTATTCGATCTTTTCTTTACCCCCCCCTTCTCTTTATCCATTGCTTTACTTCGAAGCTTAATTTAAAACGCAATCTATAAAGTGCAGTATAATACTTTATACAACAATACAAAAGCTGCAATTTAATGTAATAATTGCTTTTTTAACGTTCCCTACCAATACGATTGCCATATAGCTCAACACTCATTTTCTTTAAGTATAATAAGCAAAGACTAACCTTTTTAATGCAAGACACTTTTTTAAACGGTGGAAGAAGGTTACTTAATAAAGCTAGAGTTGTGAGAAACTATTGGGAGAAAGTGGTTTTAATGTTTTAACCTAGCGATGTTGTACGATATATATTTAAGTGGTGAGTTTCTGGGTCTACGATCTATTAGTGTATCATTCGTTTTTAGTACCCTTCGGGAGGTTAAGAGCTTAGTTAGCTTACATAGACGTTAAACATAATAAATAAATAAATAAATTGATTAAAGTTTAAACGGAATTAATCTATAAAAACAATTAAACAATTCAAAAAACATACGCTTTAAAAATAGTTATATATATTATATAAACAATACACATGTTTCAAACAAAAGCTTAAAACTTTTAAATGTTCTAAAGTATGCAAAGCTTTATACAACTAAACGTTGTTCGGACTTCAACGTTTATTTATATCGAGATCCAAATATTAACGATTTCGAAGGGAGTAAACAATAACGCTAAATATGCAATAAATATAGCGATATTGCAAAATAGAATATCGAAACGCTTTAAAACAATTTTAGGTTAAATGAATTTAAAGCTTTTGTTATAAAACAATATATGTAAAGTTTATATTAAAAATACGATAAATATTAATAACAACAAAACCGCGATAACCATACAATTGATTAAAACTATCGATTCTATTAATGAGTAAAGGCCTAAATCAATATAGCGGCGAAGACCGTAAGGATAACTTGACTCTATATATAACAATAGTATAAGCAAACATAAGAAAAGGAACGAAGGTATATAATGTTTTGCTTTAACTCGTTTACAAAAGCAAAATGAATATAGTTTATATTCAAGAACCTTGAAGTTTATTAAGCATCAAGATACAGAATCATTTGGTATACAAATATTATGCTCTTTACGATTTATGGAAATCGAAGGGAACAGCCGAAAAAGAAACTAAGCGATTAAAGATTATATTATATATACGATAAAAAGCCGCAATACAAACGTAACAATAATATAATAAATATTGTAAAAATATAATATAACTTGAAATAAATAACTACTATATAGTTAATATCTACTATAAACTCAATATTACAATAATGATATATTATACAATAAATATTACCCCGATATATTGTATACTGATCAAAAAGGATTTCAACGCGAAATACAACATTTATAAACCAAAGATATTATCGACTATTCAAAAAGCCTTGTTTGCTAATTGATTACAAAATATTGGTATAAACTTTATTAGCGAAGTAGAGATATTTACCTATTATACAAAGTATATAATTAATTTTACTTTCTTCAATATACTTTTCGCAAAAATGGTAATATACCGGGATATAGATTGCGAATTAGATTATTATACGCAAATCACTACTATTTCAAAATGAAGCATAACATTTAGTAAACGCATTGGATATAAGGTTATCGAAAACGGTTTATATACATTTATTAATCTAATAGAAAACAAAGTATATTGGTTATCGAAAATCGAAAATATCGCTATGGATATTAAGCTGGAAATAGCCGCAAAATAACTTATTGATTTATTCCAACGATTAATATAGATCGTAAAGCAACCGGCAAGCGATTGAGCATAATTAGCGTTTTAATGAACCAATAAAAATGCAACGATATATAGTTTATACAAACGCTTTAACAAAACCTTTAAAGATAAAAAACGGATGTTTATCGTAATATACAAAGCGAAAAAAGAATATTAAAGAAAAGTAATCGATAATATATTGGATAACGCAAATCTATATAAAATAATAAACTGGTACAAAACAATCCCTTTCTTTAAAGCTTTATTGCTTATAATCGACAATTAATTGATCGAAGATATAAAGAAGAAAGTATAAGCTTTATTGAACAAAGTATTATACAAATATAATAATATTAATAATCTAAAAGCAAATCCGATATTAGAAAATCATATTTCAACTTTTTTTTGGAATACTATTGTATCTTTTAAAGAAATAGAATAGAATATTATTAAGGTTTTAAATATTTCGTTAGAAATTGATAAGATTATAGTTAAACTTTTGAAAGCTTATTAGAATAACGTTAAGGAATATTTATACGATTTTTTCGAATACTATTTCAAAAAGAACTATTTCTTCAAAGTTTGACAATTAATTAAAGTAATAATACTTTTCAAAGTTGATAAGAAAGATAAAAACTTTGTATACTTTTGGCGTTCAATAGCTCTATTATCCTATGTAGATAAAGATCTAAAATGTACTATTGCGAAATGGATAGTATAGATGTTATTGATGTATGATACGTTAAACCTTTAGTATTACAAGGCTTTGCCTAAACGATTGACTATGGATTTAATTATAGTATTTGTATATAATATAAAATGTGTTTTTGCTAAAAAACGAGAAGTTATATTAGTTATAATGAATATTTAAAGCATATTCGATATATTGTTACCCCGGCAGCTACTAAAAAGGATATAGGATCAAAGTTAGCCTATAACTCTTTTGAAATTGGTTTGATTGTTTTTATAGGATCGCAAAATGATAATTAAACTAAAGAACGTATATATAGATAAATCATGGATACAATACAGCACCCTTCAAAGCTTGTCTTTATTTTTAATGTTTTATATACTTTACCTAACAAAACTCTTAAACTAAGACCAAGCTTTTCGCTTCGGGTATACAAACAATATCGCGCTTTACAAAGTGAGCAATACATTGAAAAAAAATACTACAACGATTATACAAAATGTATAAAGAATTGTAATGTAAGGATAGGTTAATAAAATTGCTTTTACATCAGAAAAATTGGAGATGATATATCTTACTCGTAAACATCATATATACGCCCCGGAAGCTATTATCTCCCCTATACTAACTATACAACTCACAATAAACGCATCGAACGATACAAAGCAATCGATATTGAGATGGTTAAGAATATAGCTTGATTACAAATTTACGTTCAAAAAGTATATTGCAGAACGAATGGAAAAAGTATAGAAAATAGCGTTGTATATTAAACACTTTGCCAATACGCAACACAAGCCCCTTGTAGCTTTTCTACGAAAAGCCACTATTATATGCGTTTTGTCTTTATTATTATACAAAGTAAAAGTATAGTATTTAGAACGAACAAGATTAAGTATAAATGATAGCTATTTACAAAGCATTATAGTAAGCATTTGTATAAGATTATGCATAACGAAAACGAACAAAGTGATCAATATAACAACAAAAAGCGTATTATCAATCTGGAGGATTATGCTTATAATGGTTGATTTATGCAATATAAGCTTTTCGCTTTACAAAATGGCTTTAGAATATATTTGTATTAATATAGCTTTTCGATTTAAAAAGCTGAATATACATCATTTGTTCACTATACGTTTAAGCGCATTAGAGCATTGTACGCAATGCAATACAAAGCTATGGATAATGAACCAGCTACTCCTAAAAGCGTTTTGTCTAATTCTTTTTTCTTTGCATTATACCCCCAAATATAAAACGAATCCTATAAAAAGAATAAACAAAAAAACAATAATAAAAAGCTTTATTGATTAGTAAAATGCTTTACTCTTTAATACAATTATTATCTTCTCCGATAAATCCGAATTGTACGATGATGTAGACAAGTATATAGATTACAATTATATGATTTATCAAGGATAAGATTTCGTCGCTATCGACAAAGATGCAATTAATATATTTTTATACGTTTTTAATGCAAAAGCAATAAGCGCTTTGAAAAGGCTATAAAAAACGTTAATATTGTTAATTATTATAAATATATAAAGATAGTTTTGTATCGATAATATTTCGATGATATAATGTAAATATATGAATACTTCGATTACTTTACAATAAACGTTTTTAGAAAGCTATAAACTTATCGATTAGTATATAGTTAAAATATAATGGTCTTTCGAGTACCAAAGAATTATTAGCAACAAAGCAACAAATAGATTAACAAACGCAAATATAAAAAACAATATGGTAGATTTAGAGCCTATTGCATAATCAACAATCAACAAAATAGATTCGATAATACAAAACTTAATCTGCAATGCGATGAACGATTAGTAACGCAAAAACAAGCTTATATTAACAAAAGGATATTGCAAATAGTAATTAAACTATGTATTTAAAAAGCTTACAAAGTTTAAATTTGCTAAATCAATATTATATAAACTACTAACGCTACAATCTAAACATAACAATTTTGAAGCTTATTATAAGCGTTTCAAATACAAAAACGCAAAAACCTATTGTTTATACAATAAAGTTAAAACCTTTAAATACTTCGTTTTTTGCAAGATCTTCATTAGAAAGTTTTATTTGTAATTGTTTAAATTTGTTTGTTTATTAGCAATTGTTTAGAAAGAATACAATTATATATAACAACTTTTTGTTTTCTCAAAAAAGTTTAAGCGTTTTGTTGCAATAATACAATACTTTATGTTTTGCAATCGAAAGTTTAGCGGTACCCCGGATAGTATTCAATGTAACGCTTTATTCGATCTTTTTTTTATTTTTTCACCCTTTTTATCCTTTATTTCATTTTGAAGCCTAATCTAAAGTACAACTTATAAAGTATAATACAATACTTTATACAATAATACAAAAGCTGTAATCTAATATAACAATTGCTTTTTTAGCGTTCTTTACCAATGCGATTATTATACAGCCCAATATTTATTTTTTTTAAATATAATAAACAAAGATTAACCTTTTCAATGTAAAACGCTCTCTTAAACAACAAAAAAAGGTTGTTTAATAAAGCTAAAGTTATAAAAGACCATCAAAAGAAAGCGGCTTTAATATTTCAATCTTTTTCTAACAATATCTATACAAAAAAGATCGATATATTTATTTTATTTAACAAGAAGAATAAAAAAACATTTCAACAAATATATGGTTGTTAAAACGCTTACGATTTTATATTGTTTTTATTATAATTTTTTAAACAAATTCGAAGCGACGATATATTACGATACAGCGCCGTATAGCATAAGATACACGTACGAAAGAGATACAAAGCGCTCTCTCAAGCCATTATGGCGGAAACGAGCTTTATTACACCGGCGAGAGGATTGTAAATGATCAATAACGACTATACATAGCAACAAAACTCTTTTTTGTTTACCCTTTTCCAAATTCGAATTAAGAAAAGAATTAAAAACATATCGTTTCTTTTTATCGTATTCGAAGAGCTTTAACGATCAATAATCTTTTAAAGGGTTAACAAGTTTTTATAAAAAGCCGAATAACAAATAACAATTTGTTGCAAGTATACAATCGTATTTGTTAATGCTTTAAAAAAGATTATTAAAACCTTTATCAAAAAAGAAATGTATACTATTACATTAATCCAAAAAGCGATTCTAATATATATCGCAAACGCTTTTGTAACAAGTATAATTACAAACTCAAAAACTTTTAAAGTATAAAAAAGTATAATAACAATCGAAATGCTTATAATATAAACAAGAATCGTAAAAACCTTTAGAGTTGGCAAGCTATTGATTATTCTTCAAAGCAAAGTTTTTAAAGCAAACTTTGCAAAAAAAAACATTATTAAAGTAATAAAAATGAATAAACGTATTTTTATTAAATATATTTTTTTTGCGGGTTTATATCGTAATAGCTTTTTTTTAATTCGAAAGAATCTAGTTAAGGCTATTCCAAGTATCAAAGACGGAGATATCCCGGAGATAGTAGGATACAAATCGGGTTGAGTATTATATTTTAAATTCCTAAAAATAAAGAATGCTTTAATAAAGAATATTTACAAATCAAAAATCTACGAAATCATTAAAACTATATGTTTTGATTTTTCAAAAACGTAATATAGCCATTATATATGTTTAGTATTAAACATTTTGTTTAACGCGATTGACGAACAAGTTGAAGTTATTGAAAAGATAGTAGAGAAAGAAGTCTGGATCCAAACCGGTATTATCCCGGTTAGATGCTTCAAAAGTTTTAAAAACAATGCGAAGAATGTTTAAATAATTAGTTTTACTATTCCGATCGCTTTTTTTTGTTTATTTGAAATTATTCTTTTTTTCATCTTTTTATTTCCCTATAGCTAAATAAAGCTTTATAAACAAAGCTATCAAATTTATTGTAATATCTATTACTATACAAAACTTATACGATACAATAATTGTAATATCGCAAAAGTTAAATATTAAGGATTGATGTATAAGCTATACCCAGCATTTGCGAAATATAACAAATATTACAATCCATTTTTAATAGGATACAAAAGCTATTTGTTAACACTTTATAATATAACCAAAAGTAAATCACAATGCAATTTGATTAAAGCTTAAATAGAATTAATCCGCAAGAATAATCAAACGATTCAAAAAATGTGCGCTTTAAAGATAGCTATATATACTATACAAATAATATATACATTTCAAACAAAAGCTTAAAACTTTTAAATGTCCCAAAGTATACAAAGCTTTATACAATTGAACATCACTTGGACCTCAACGCTTATTCGTATCGAAATCCAGATATTAACAATTCCGAGGAAAGCAAACAATAACGCTAAATATACAACAAATACAACAATATCGCAAAATAGAATATCGAAACGCTTTAAGGTAATCTCGGGTTAAATGAACTTAAAGCTTTTGTTACGGAATAGTGTATATAAAGCTTGCGTTAAAGATATAATGGATACTAATAACAACAAAGCTATAATAATTATGCAATTAATTAAAATTATCGATCCCATTAATAAATAAAAACCCGAATCGGCGCAATAACGAAGCTTGCGAGGATAGCCCGATCTCATATATAACGGTGATATAAGTAAACATAGAAAAAAAAGCGAAAATATATAATATTTTGCTTTAGTTCGCTTATAAAAACAAAACGAATATAGTTTGTATTTAAGAACCTTAAAGTTTATTGAGTATTAAAACATAGAATCACCTGGTATACAAATACTATGCTCTTTACGATTTGTAAAAATCGAAAGAAGCAATCGAAAGAAAAGTTAAACGATTAAGAACTATATCGTATATATAACAAAAAGCTGTAATACAAGTACAATAACAATGTAATAAATATTGTAAAGATGTAATATAGCTTAAAATAAATGACTATTACATAGTTAATATTTATTGTAAGTTTAATACTATAGCAATGATATATTATACAATGGGTATTACTTTAACGTATTATATATTAATTAAAAAGGATTTCAATGCGAAATACAATATTTACAAACTAAAGGTATTATTGACTATTCAAAAAGCCTCGTTTACTAATTGGTTATAGAATATTAGTATAGATTTTATTAGCAAAGTAGGGATATTTATTTATCGCGTAAAGTATATAATTGATTTTATTTTCTTCAATATATCTTTTGTAGGGACGATAGTGCATTAGGATATAGATTGCGGATTGAACTACTATACGCAAATTATTACTATTCCAAGGCGAAGTACAATATCTAGCAAATGTATTGAATATAAGATTACCGAAAACGGCTTATATACATTTACTAGTTTGATGGAAAGCGAAGCATATTGGTTGTAACGAAGGTTATAGGCTATTGAGATCAACACTTAGAATTATAAACTATGGAACGAAGAGACTACGAAGTAAAAGAGTTATATACACGAATCGCCTCGCATAACGTGCCTTACCAAACGCCACCCGGTTAGCCTCGGAACGGAGTAACGTTAGAGCGTGACACTACCCCCCCCTTTTGTAGAGCTCGCCCCGAGCTTGTAAACGAACGATTTAAGTTGTAAGTTGAAATCAAGATATAATAAAAAAAACTCTATCCTAACCAAAATTATCAAGCTGATTATATCGTCCGGAATATTACGGAGTGCCGGGCCATTAACCTTCTTCCTGTGTTATCCGAAACACTAATCCATTATACCTTATTTTGTCAACCATACGAATCTAATCCTACTCAAATGGAACAACAACATACTAATAAGGGCCTACCCTAGGAAAACTCGGTTGCCAAGCAAGGGATCGCTTAATTAGGCAAGCGAAGTGTAAGATCAACCATCGGAACAAGAAATCGGCCTACCACGCATACCAAATGCATATGCAAGGAACGCGATTGGTTGATTATGCAAGTTTTGCAAAGAGTATATGGAGAGTGTAAATTGAAGTGGATATTTGAGCTGAATTGGGTGATTATTGCGTGCGATTCAGCTGAGAGTCGATCCATCGAATCAGGAATAGGAACAAGTGAGGGGAGAAGAGAATAGGCAAAATAAAACAAAATATTCGAACTTGAAATATCGTATGATCCAAAGGATGGGAAAACAGAGTGATACCAATACGATTCGAAGATCTTGTGTATGTGTGTATTCCTTTCCTTCAAGCTAGCTTCCCATTGTATATATTGTAGATTCGAGAGAGAGAGTGAGTGAGCTGAACGAGGATCGTAAAGATTGAAGAGGTAGTAGTAGGTCGAAAAGTGATCGTAAAAACGAAGGAAAAAGAGAGGTGTCGATTAAAATAGAGTGACCATAATTAGAAGAGGGTGCTAAGCGGCAAAAAGAGTGTTCTGGTATACATTCTTGAATCCTTCAATACTTGAACTCAAAGCTGAATGTTGTAAAGTAGGATTCCGTATAGTCGTCAAGTTGGAAAAGCCGCGAAGCGTATTATCGAGCCGCAAATCGATCAAAAGAAGTGGAAGAAAAGAGTGTGTAAAAAAGCAAATAACGCCAATCCAAATACAAGAGGATTACAAAGGCAAAAGCAGAAGCGTGTGCGTATGCAAAAGCGAATGCCTAGACTAGAAGCGTGCGGAGTATGCGTAAACGTAAGCGTATACTAATGAATACTCAATTTCTTATCTTAAGGAGTTTATAATAATGTAACGAAGGTTGTAGGCTATTGAGATCAACATTTAGAATTATAAACTATAGAACGAAGAGACTACGAAGTAAAAGAGTTATATACACGAATCGCCTCGCGTAGCGTGCTTTACCAGGCGCCACCCGGTTAGCCCCGGAACGAAGTAACGTTAGAGCGTGATATTGGTTATCGAAAGTCGAAAATATTGCCACAGATATCGAATTAGAAACAATCGCGAAGCGGTTTATTGATTTATTCCAACGATCAATACAAATTGCAAAGCAATCAGCAAATAATCGAATACAATCAACGCTTTGATGAATCAACAAAAATACAACAATATACAACCTATACAAACGTTTTGATAAAACCTTTAAGAATAGGAAACGAATATTTTTCGCAATGTATAAAGCGAAAAAAGAGTATTAAAGAAAAGTAATCGATAATGTATTGGATAACGCAAACCTATATAAAATAGTAGATTAGTACAAAGCAATCCCCTTCTTTAAAGCTTCGTTGTTTATAATCGATAACTAATCGATCGAAAATATAAAAAAGAAAATATAGGCTTTATTGGATAAAGTATTGCATAGATACAATAATATTAACGATTTGGAAATGGATCCGATATTAAAAAGTTATAATTTTATTTTTCTTTGAAATATTATCGTATCCTTTAAAAAAATGGAACGGAATACTATCGAGGTTTCAAATACTTTGCTAAAAGTTGATAAGATTATAATTAGATTTTTGAAAGTTTATTGGGATAACATTAAAGAATACTTATACAATCTTTTCGAATATTGTTTTAAAAAAAGCTATTTCCCCAAAATCTGGCGATTAGTTGAAATAGTAATACTACTCAAAATCGGCAAGAAAGATAAAAGCTTTGTATACTTTTGATGTCCAATAACCCTACTATTTTGTATAAGCAAAGGTTTAAAACGAACTATTACGAAACGAATAGTGTAAACATCGTTGACGTATAATACACTAAACCTTCAATATTGCAAAGCTTTACTTAAATAATCAATTATAAACCTAATTACGGTATTCGTATACAACATAGAATACATCTTTGCCAAAAAACAAGAAGTTACGCTGGTTACAATAAACGTTCAAAACGTATTCGATATATTGCTATTCCGGCGGTTATTAAAAAAAATGCAAAATCAAAGCTAGTCTATAGCTCTTTTAAAATTGGTTCGATCGTTTTTATAGGATTGCAAAATGATGATTAGGTTAAAAGATGCATATACAAACAAATCGCGAATACAATACAATATTTTTTAAAACTCGTTTTTATCTCCAATGCTTTATATGCTTTATTTAGCGGAATTTCTAAACTAGGACCAAGTTTTTCGCTTCAAGTATATAAACGATATTGCGCTTTACAAAATGGATAATACATTGGAAAAAAATACTATAGCAATTATGCAAGATATACAAAAGATTGAAGCGTAGGAATAGATTAATAAAATTGCTTTTGCACTAGAAAAATTGAAAATGATACACTTCATTCGTAAACGTTACACATACGCCTCGAAAGTTGTTATTTTCTCTACACTAATCATATAGCCCACAATAAACGTACCAAACGATACAAAGCAACCAATATTAAAATGATTAAAAATATAACTCAATTGCAAACTTACGTTCAAAAAGCATATTGTAAAACGAATAAAAAAAGCATGGAAAATAGTATTGTATATCAAACATTTTGCTAATATATAATACAAACCCTTTATAGCCTCTCTACAAAAAGTCATTATTATATATGTTTTGTTTTTGTTATTATATAGAACAAAAGTATAGTATTCGAAACAAACAAGATTAAATGCAGATAATAACTATTTACAAAGCATTATAATAAGCACTTATATAAAATCATATATAACGAAAACGAACAAAGTAATCAATATAGCAATAAAAAGTATATTACCAATCTAAAGGATTACGCTTATAATGATTGGTTTATACAACGCGGACTTTTCGTTTTGCAAAATAGCTTTAGAATATATTTGTATTAATATAGCTTTTCGATTTAAAAAGCTAAATATATATTATTCGTTTACTATACACTTAATCGCACTAAAGCATTATACGCAACACAATACAAAGTTACAAATAATGAACCGGTTACTTTCAAAAGCGCTTTATTTAATCTTTTCCTTTTTGCATTATACCCCCGGGTATAAAACAAACCCTATAAAAAAATAAACAAAAAAACAACAATAAAAAGCTTTGTTAATTAATGAAACATTTTACCCTTTAATACGATTATGATTTTCTCCGATAAATCCGAGTTGTACAATAATATAAGCAAACATATAGGTTACAATTATGCGATTTACTAAGGATAAGATTTTATTGTTATTGGCAAAAATGCAATTAATATATTTTTGTATATTTTCAATACAAAAACGATAAATGCTTTGAAAAGGCTATAAAAAGTATTAATATTATCAATTACTATAGATACACAAAGATAACTTTGTATCGATAGCATTTTGATGATATAATATAAATGCGCAAATATTTCGAACACTTTACAATGAACGTTTTTAGAAAGCTATAGACTTATCGATCAATACGCAATTAAAATATAATAGTTCCCCGAGCACCAAAGGATTACCAATAATGAAGTAATAGATAAATTAACAAATACAAGCGCGAAAAGCGATATAGTAAACTCAAAGTCTATCGTGCAATTAATAATCAACGGGATAGATTCGATAGTATAAAGCTTAATCCGTAATGCAACGAACGATTGGTGGTGCAAAAACGAACTTACATTAACAAAAGAATATTGTAAATAGCAATTAGATTATACATTTAAAAAGTTTACAAAGCTTAAATTTGCTAAATCAATATTGTATAGATTATTAATGCTACAATCTAAACATAGCGATTTTGAAGCTTATTACAAATGTTTCAAATATAAAAACGCAAAAACCCATTGCTTATATAATAAAACTAAAACCTTTAAACATTTCGTTTTTTACAAAATCTCCACCAAAAGATTCCATTCGTAGCCGCTTAAACCCGCTCGCTTATTAGCGATTGCTCGGAAAGGATATGATTATATACAATAACTTTTCGCTTTCCCAAAAAAGTTCGAACGTTTTGTTGCAATAATACAATACTTTACGTTTTGCAATCGAAAACCTAGCGATACCTCGGATAGCATTTAACGCAACGCTTTATTCGATCTTTTTTTTACCTTTTCTTTCTCTTTTTTATCCTTTGTTTTATTTTAAAATCTAATCTAAAACGCAATCTATAAAGCACAGTATAATACTTTATATAACGATATAAAAACTACAACCTAATATAACAATTGCTTTTTTAACGTTTTTTACTAATGCGATTATTATATAGCTCGATATTTACTTTCTTTAAATATAACAAATAAAGATTAACCCCTTCAATACAAAACGCTTTTTCAAATAGCAGAAAAAAGCTGTTCAATAAAGTTAAAATTATAAAAAATCGCTGAGAGAAAGCGGCTTTAATGTTTTAATCTAGCGATATTGTACAATACGTATTTAAGTAATAAGCTTCTAAATTTACAACTCATTAATATATCACCCGTCTTTAGTACCTTTTGGAAAGTCAAGAGTTTAGCTAGCTTACATAGACGTTAAACATAATAAATAAATAAATAAAATTAATATTTCAATCTAACGATATCATACGATACATACTTAAATGATGAGCTTCTAGGTTTACAACCCATTAGTATATCACTCGTCTCTAGTACCCTTCGGGAGATCAAGAGCCTAGCTAGCTTATATAGATGTTAAACATAATAAATAAATAAATAAATAGTATAAAAGATCAAAATATCTCGATAAAAAAGCATTAAAATATTTAATTAAAATGATTAAAGGAGTATAGATCAAAAAAATCACTCGGATGGAATATATCAATTGTTTACACATTTATACTAAACAAATTGTTTTATACTCATCTAATAATTATTAATCATCTAAACCTTTTTATAAGGTTTAATGGGATTTGTTCGATTTTCCTTATGTTTATAATAAAACGTTATGGATGCTAATAATTAAGAATATGTACAATAGAAAGATCTTTATTATTGCATTAATCCAGAAAACGTATAACAAGGTTTCTAAAGTTTTATAGAACTTTGTTATATGGGTTTATTGCAAATATAATTTTTATATTGTAATGATTAAGCAAAACAATAATATATCCATAATAGGGATTAAAGGTAATATTGTGTTTGAGAGATAGATTTTTGAAGAGGGTATAGAATTTGAATTCTCCTTATCCTTTATATATAAGCTTAACGAAGGAGCGGAATGCGCAAGGCAAGAAATTATTATTAAACAGATTAAAATGCGTATTTCAACTGGATTGCTGGATAAAATATAAGTAGAGATCGCTTTTGTCGTTATATACCTATATAATATTAATCTATTGAAAGCAAAAGGTTGAAAATACCCTAACGAAATAATTAATTTTTGGTTTAAGCAATACTATAGGTAATACTCATTATTATTATTATAAAGAATCATTAACGATTTTCGCTTTAATTAGAATAAGATATACAAGTATAGTTGTTGTACATTTCTATTGGATAAAGAAAGAGAAGCTGGGATAAAGGTGAAATAGTATAAAACCAATTTGCGAGTATACATTGGATATCTAGTTGGATATATCCTTGCTATAGTGATTTTTTGTATTTGGATCCTTATATTCAATAAAGTTATTATTATACAAAATGTTAAATTCAATAAAAGATTTATTTATGAAAACAATCTTCATAATGAGATTATTAATATTATACCAATCTAAGTAATTAAAAAGTTGATTATTGAATTGAATATTCAACAAATGGAATTGTTAGATGGCATTATTTTAAAGAATATAAATAATAAATTTGCTAGAGGATTTGTACAAAAAAAGTTTAAAACTGCATGTATTTTTGATTAGAATTATAGATGTTTTAGGTCTTCGATTTCAAGGATAATTAAAATAATTAAAGAAAATCAAAAAGGTTAAAAGAATCTAATGACAAAATCCTCGTTATTTATTTCAATTTATAATAATGAGTATGGCATTTTGTTAAATCCCGATATAGTTATAGAAGTTAATGAGTTAATGTTGGTTTTTAATAAATCAAAATCCTTATTGATTGTATTTACAATGGAGGATAAAAACCCGTTCGAAATAATTAATTTACGGAAGGTTTATATAAACTTTGGTTATGGAGAATTAACAACTTTACCAAAACCATTAATATTAACATTAGATAGTATTCTTGAGGATAATAAATCGAATAATTATTCGATTCTCAATAACAAAGAGGAAGATATAATATTGTTTTCTATAAAAAAGAATATGTTTAAAAGATTTTCTTTGTTATTTATATTTAACAAAGCTATTAAACGATTATGTACTTTACAAATAAAGATTTTTAGGCTTAATATCAATATTAAAGAGTATACTAAATTCGATATGTTTAATAATATTGATATAATCCTTGATTATACAAAGCATTAAACAATAGATTATATTAAACGTTCAAATCGTTTGCATTAATAAGCGAATAATCATTACAAGATTAACATTTTTATTGGTATTATAATTGCTTAATCATACAAATTCAGAAATGGATTTTAATAATTAAATGATTTCTATAACACTTTCTGGTTTGATAGGCAGAAGGATAAACTAAATAAACAAAATGATAAGTTTATTATTATATATAATATAGTAGTTGTTGCAATAAAATATAAATCGACAATTACGCTTTTGATTCAACCCAAAATCACGGATTTTTTGCGAATATTAAAATCAACAACTCCATTATTATCGAGATTCTTTCATAATCTTCGGATTTTTGTATTCGGATATTGGTTTAAGATAAATTGTGATTACAAAATTAAAGTATTGCAAAATCGAAGCATTTGGCGAGAAATTAAAACAATATCGGCTAAATCAAAGCTTATTTTATTTTAATAGGTATTTACTTATAAGAATGATCAAAGCGACTATATTGATTGTTGTAAATCATAACTAATAATCAAAGGAAATCTTCAAGATATAACAACAATCGAATCAATTTATATTGCTACGCTTACCACACGGTCCTTTTATATAATAATGGCAATGATAACAAAAAATGATTTTAAAACGAAGCAATATAACATTGTAAATACTTTTGTTAATGTATTTCGAAATCCCATTGGGAATTCAATAATATACCATATACCAGATAGATATAAAATACTTGGTAAATCCATTACTCTCGATTGTACGTTATATGATTTAAAAGATTCCCCTGCACTTTGGTATAAAAAGTTTACAAATATATTTACTAGCTTTAAAATGGTAAAATACAAAGAAAAGCCTTGCATTTTCATATCTCCTGATTATTATGTATTCATTTTATTCTTTATTGACAATATTCAAGTAATCTATTACAAAAAGTATAAACATCAAAAGGATCAAATAGTTAATGGAATCAAAGCTAAATATGAATTTAAAAATCTTAACGACATTTAATGATTTCTAAGGATTCGAATTACTAAAGATCGACAATTTAAAAAATTGTGGTTAATATACAACACTTATATTGACAAGATTGTTTGCAAGTTTGGTTTTACAAAAGGAAAAGCAATTATACTATTTCCGATTATAGTATTTGAGAAAAATAAGAATATAGTTTCTTTTTCAAAAATAAAGGAATATCCAAAAAAAATTGAATCAATTTTGTATTCGGCTATAACAATTAAAACCGATTTAGCTTTTTCTTCCTTCAAACTCAACAAATATAGCATTAACTTTTTAAAAGATTATCAAACAATTGCTGATCATTGTATCGTATATTTATACAGATCTCGATACTTCTTTATCTGTTACAAAAACGATTATATCCTTCAAATAATAACCTTTTCAAATGCTTCCTTTGCAAATGATATAATTACACAAAGATCTTTTCAAAGCTATATAATCATATTGTATAATAATACCATTGTATAGAAAGCTACAAAGCAAAATACAATTACTACTTCGATTACAAAAGCAAAACTTTTAAATGTAGAAAGATTAATCAAAAAAGTAATGACAACATTAAAGCTTTTAAAAAAGATTAAAGTATTAATAAAGAAACCTATTAATATCTTTTATAATAATATTCAAATAATCCGATTAATAGTTAAGAAAAATAAAAGAATCTTTACTAAACTTAGGCATATGGATATTCAGAATATATGGCTTTGTTAAGAATACGCTAATGAGCGATTCTTAATCATGTATTTACTAATTACCGATATATCGGCAAATAGGTTTACTAAAAATCTTATTAAACAGAAGTTTAAATATTTTGTTAAACTAATCAATATACAAAACGCTAAGGATCGAATTATAAAAGTTATCGAATAATTAATAATTATATAGTATTTATACAAATTAATATTATAGTATTCCCTTTATACCCCATTACCCCAATCTCCACTTTTCACCCCTATCTTAAAGGAAGCTTATCTCCGAGCAATCTTACTATTACCATTACCCATTTTCCTTTCTTTTCTTTTCTTTTTTATCTTTGCCGTTGCAAAGTAATCCTTCGAAGCATACCCGCTTCCAAAAGAATTCGCTTTTAGCGCAAATATACCCCGCGCCGATTTCGAAGCTATTTAAAAATCGACGTATTTCAGAACGCTCCAAAAAGCGGCCCGAAAACGTTTTATCTCTTATAATCATATAGTTAGCGATTATAATATAAAGCGAAAAAAGAGTATTATATTTTTCCGTTATTATTGGCTTTCGCAACCAAGAAATCATTTGCTATTATATACAAATGTACTAGCAAAAGCCGATATACATATATAAAGTATCGATAACATTAAGTTCTTTGGGAATCCGCGTTTTTATAGCAAATTCTATCTCTTTGCCTAACAATTAGCGATTTTATATATTGCATATATGTCACGAGTTAAACTGTTGATGTATACCGCTGTATACATGTATATACTTGCGTAGTATATATATACCCAAATTAGCCATATGTTCGATATAGCGCGTCATTTTGGCATGACAATTATGAGCTCGGTAGCGCACTGGTATAATACTCGATTCGAGTTTGCTCATCTTTCAGGGATTTTTGAAGAATCCACTCCGGTACCTTTATTAGTGAATCAATTGTATTAGTTTACGAATGAGATTCGATCCACTAGACCCCACTTGGACAATGTATCTACTTCGGCTAATTAGCTAATCGTACGTTAGAAGATTTGAGATAATTAAGATCCTTATCTTAAAAAGCGTTAACGATCTTGAGGGTGTATTACGAGTTAAACTGTTGATGTATACCGCTGTGTATATGTATATACTTGCGTAGTATATATATACCCAAATTAGCCATATGTTCGATATGGCGCGTCATTTTGGCATGACAATATACAAATAAGGATTCCTTAACTTTTTAAACCGAATCTTTTTAACAAAGGTACAAAAAGCTGAGGTGAGAAGAGTAACAAAAATGAAAGATATCATTTTAAACCTTTTATTACTCAATTCATCATTATATTCAATCCTTAAAGAATTAAAACCAAAGTCCTCATTAGAATCCTATAAAATGTAAATAATATATTATTAAAGTAATTATAATATTTACTTTACAATGAAGCAAGGAATTTTCATTTTTATCCTCATTTTGATCCTTATCTTTATCTTTATCGTCATTTTTGCCAAAAGAACCAGCTTGAAAAGAACGAAAAAAAAAGAAATCGAAAAAGTAAAGAAAAAAGAAACGAAAAAGCGAAAGGCAACAATAAAGGCAATAGGGAAAAAGAACAGGGATATGAAGAAAGTATCCCAAAGACAACCCAAAAAAATCAAAAGAAGAAAAAAAAACAAAAAGAGAAGAAAAAGTAAAAGCAAAAAAAAAAAAGAAAAAAAAAAGAAAAACGTAGTAATGGAAAGCAATCAATGCTTCCCGAGTATAGAAAAGATTCCCGGCCCAGGAGTTGCAACCATAACAAAGCATATTGATAATGATATTGTTGATGGTATTGTTATTGATATAGTTGTTGTTATTATTGCTATTGTTGGTACTAATCCTTGAAAAATCGAAGGATTAAAGGATCAAAGCTACAATTAAATACCCATGCGATAGGAATTATAACAAAACAACAATACGCTACAAAATAATCAAATTTAACAAATATACAATAAATCCCTTCAATTATAATCATCGTCGCATATGGGATCGATAATCCAAGTATCCATGGAATCATATGGAATTACATTTATTTAACTACTCGTAAAGGAAATTGCATATATGTCATTAGTTTATTTTCCGTTTGTTTGTTTACTTCAAAGTATTATACAACATGTAGTTGTAGATTTATTTATTTTGTTTGCTTTGTAAGCAAATTATATGTGTAGTATATAATTTGAAGGGTATATCACGCTAAAAGCGTAAAGTACATAAAAAACATATATTTATTAAACATTATACTTTTACGTATTATATGGATCTTCCGGTAGTAGATATACAAGCATTAAAAAGTATATATACGTTAAAATGCTTGAGCATACTAAAAGCATATATACGCAAAAGTACACAAACACACTAATCGTTTTCGATTTGCCAGCGCTAGGAGTATCAACCGAGCTTGGTGTATCGATTAATTGATTTTGTAACTACTATTATACGATCACATTATGACTTGTAGTACTGTAGATCTTTATGATTATAGAGCTATACAATGATCACATGTAATCACGTGTAATCATATATATATAGTATATAAAGAACAGATGAATCCTGTATTTAAAGAGAGAGATAACAATACAATCACTGTTTTATACCTATACCTTTATCCCTTTCAGATATCCTCTCATATATTCGTAGCTATCCTCCGTGATAAATACTAATATAATTTTAATGTTTGATTAGATTTGAAGTAAAAAAGAAAAAGGAAATGAATTTGAACGATTCTATAAATCTTTTTAGTAATAATTATCAAAGTCGTTCATTTCCTCCTTAAAGTATTAGTTCTAATAAAAATAAAAAGTTTATAGAAAATAAAGCGGAAAAGATTGCAAGTTTTAATATTTGTAATATTAAGAAAAGAAAGATAGAAATAGTTATGGAAGTAAAGGGAAAAAGAAAGGGGAAAAAAAAAAGAAAGGAAAAGGAAAGGAAGTAAAAGGAAAAGCGTTTAAGCGTAAAAAACCAAGGATAAAGAAAAGAAAGAATATTGTACTTTGTATTCAATATATAAGATCGTTGATTACAAAGTAAAGCGATGGTGTATATTATTGCAATACTAATTTAGTCGATGTAAAGTGTTATGAATGTTATAATCACTTTTGTATTAGGCTTTTTAATTACTTTTACGCGATAATTATCGATTTCTTTAAAGTTAAGGCTAAAAGAAAAACAAAGTTGATAAATAGTTCCATTTTTTATATTAAAAATAGAAAAATAATATAAATGAAATATAGGAATTTAAATCGTTTAGAACGATATTAAGGATAATACTATTCTACTATAAAAAAAAGTTGAAGAAAGAGAAGGGATTGAAAAAGAAGCAAAAGGAAAAAGAAAAGGTAATTGTAAAAAGAAAAGAGAAGAAAGAGAAGTTATATTTAAAAGGTTTGAAAAGTATAAGCGATACAAATCTTATTGTAGCGAACTACTTTGTAAATGCTTTTATAAACTTTGTTTTAAAGAATAACGATAATAATAATAATGATTAGAAAATGTAGGATTTAGTTCAAATTATTACTATTAAACGAAAAACTAAAAAAAGTAGCGGGCAATAGAAAAAAGATGTTATTGTAGATTATATAATGTTGAAATATAAGATTTAATCGATTTTTGTAATATATAATGTAAAAGGGAAGAAGGTGTGGGGTGGAAACAACAATAAAAACAACAAAAAGAATGGCCTTCTGGGAGAGAGCAATACAACAAGAGGGGAGTAGGGGCTAAGGTCAACTAGAACGGTTATGGACAACAAAGGAAAGAAGAATAATTAGATTGAATAGTTTAAGTTATAATGGATATATACATAATCAAAAAAAGGGATAGTAAAGGAAATAAAACTTAGTAAACAAAATATAATATAGTGATCTAAGATATAGAGTAAGAGGAGTATAAATACTCTTTATGAGAGGCAAGGTTATATGAGGGTGTTAGGTCCGAATGGTCGGAGCCATTCTGCAGTCTAACAATAATTTAATATCTTGTAAATTAATCAACAATATAAACCTTTCGAATAATTAACAATTCAAATTCTTTGTTAATTTATTTGCAAGTATATCTTTAATCGCTAAATAGAATATTAGAAATCTCCGATTTGCGTATTCTTAATGAAACTATATATTCTAAATATCAATGTAATACAATTTTATAATAATATACTCGTTTTCTTTAACAACAAAACGAATAGTTTGAGTATTATTATAATAAATTGTAATAAGTTTTTATATTATTAAATTAATTTCTTTTAAGAGTTTAAAAGTAGTTATAGTTTCTTTAGTAATACATTTAATATTCAAAAGCTTTGTTTTCGTAGTAAATGTAATAATAGTAGTTTAGCGAAAAGCTTTCTAAATAATAGAGCTTTTAAATAAAAACATAATATATCTTTATAAGGATCGCTTAGAATCAAAATCATTTGCAAAAGAAGTATTGGAGTAGGATAAAAGTTAAAGTAATGAATCTCCGTCGTATTTATAATCTAAATACTTTGTATTCTATAAGTATTGTAAACAATGATTTATAGCTTTTATATATTCCTTCAATAGATTAGTCAAATAATAACTTAGTTAAGAAGTTGCAAAAGTAACATTTAATCGAATGATAATAGTTGTATAAAGTACAAAGTCAATCTTTTTTTGATAAACCTTTATAAAAGAGAGAATTGCGATTTCTTTGTATTTAATAAATATTATAGTAGGTAAAGGGGTAGCGGCGCTGCCATTAATAAGATCGAATTTCTTAGCTATTTTGAATATATAGATATTATAAGCTAATTAGAGTTTGCGTAGCTTTTAATCCTTTATAATTCGAATTCCCAAAAACCATGAAATATTATTCAAATTGCATAGTTTATATTTCTTTTTAATTTCTTCGATAATTTTATAGATTGTTTTGATATGTTTTCTATAATAAATAGTTTGAATATCGTTTACAAAAAAAAGTATTAAAACATATTTGTTTTGAGTTATATAAATATACGGTTTCTTTTTGTATTGTATTATATTAAAAGATACAAAAGTAATAATAAATTCTTTATACTATAAAGCAAATGAATTCCAAAAATTATATAAAGCTTGATTAATAATAATATGCTTATTAAACATTTTATACTTATTCAAAAATAAATACATTACAAAAATATTATTAAGGTTTTTTATAGCGTTAACGAAAGCGTTAATAATATTAAATTGTTTGGTTTTCAAATTGTATTTAATAATCATAGCCATTATAATCCAGAACAATTTAACAACAAAAATCGCAATGTAAATAAATTCGATTATGCTTTTGTTTTAGAAATCTTTTCGAACTATTAAATATAAACAATATCGATTTATATACTCTTTAAAATCGTTTTTGTAGTTAAAAACCCATTGAAAAGGAATCGAATAAATATTGTTTAATTTTACTTCGATTTCCCTTTAGGTTTGTTTATTTTTAAAGTTTTTAATCTTTTTATTATAATCTTTTTTGAATTAAAATCCAAAAATATATTTATTTAATTAACCATAAAAACAAAGAAATAATAGTACAATAGATTTAAGCATTTTTGAAAGAATATTTGAAGGTTTTGAAAACAAAAAAAAAGTTAGTTTAAAATTGATTATAAAAATAACAATGTTATAAAATATAATAAACTTATTCTTTTCTTTCGAATCATTTAGATCATTTTGATTTAATTAAAAAGTATTATAAAATTCGTTCAAAAAGTTATTACTTCGAATTAACCCTAAAGATTGTATAATAACAATTCCAATAAATATATTAATTAATTTATTTCTAGTATTCTATTGATATAGATATTAAAAACATTGTATAGAATATAATCGATTAATAGATTAATCAAAACGATCAAATTGATAGTTAAAAAATGATTGGAATTCGTTTAAATTAAAATTAGTTTTAAATATTTTTATTTGAATTATTCGAGTTTGCTTAAAGAAACAATAAAAATCAAAAACTAAAGCATATTGATTTTGATATTTCTTTATTGTATATATTTTTAGTAAAGATTAAAAAAATATAATTGGTTTTTCGATTTTATAAAGTATAAAGATTTCTATTAATTTAATAAAAAGCAATTTATATTAAGATTCTGTTTTATTCTTTATTTGATTTGAAATATTAAATGTTTTATTAGCAACTATTAGATTTCTGTTTTGGGAATTATAAATTTGATTTTGAATTTGAATTAATGCTTTAGTGATTTTATAGTTTATTCCATTGCTTTGGATAGTTAAAGATGCAACAAAAAAATGTAGAGATCCGCGATTAATAGGATTAATTTAATTACTATTTAATATATTTTTAATTGCCGATATTAAATGGTCTAGTTATACTTCAATACTAGGTTCTACTTTTTCTATAGATTTCAAAGCTTGTAAAATCAATGGAAAAGATTTCTTTAAATTGTTGTGATTTTTACTATTAAATAAAAGAGTCGGCCTAAAAGATATCGATGTTTTAATACTCTCTAAATTCATTTTCGAAATTGATATCCCAATGAAAGTTTCTAAAATATATATAGCTTTAGAAATATTTATATCCTTTTTGTTTATGATTAAAATTGAATCATTTAATTTGTAATTGAATATAACTTTATTAATATCTATTTCCTTAAGAATATCAAGCTTTTTAATAAGATTTTTGAGATCGAAATCGAATATAATATTAATAATATTATAAGCTTTGTTTATTCTATAAATATAATATTTATCGAAAATAACGTTCTAAGTAATAAAAACTTTGTTAAACTTCGGAATCCAGATTCTATAGATATACGTTTCAAATATATACTTAACTAAATATCTAATATAAGCTTTTGAATTAGTTTTGTACTATTTACTTTTTATACTAGCTTTTCTATTTTTATTCAATAAATACATATAATAATTGTAACGATATATTTCGCTTCAATTAGGTTTTAGATTATTTATAACGAATTTAGCAAAGTTAGGATTATACTATTGAAAATATCAACAAAATCAAAAATCAAGAACTTTGTTTAAATATTTGAAGTCTTTGTTTTTCAAAAGATTTATATTGTAAAAGTAAATGGCGGTTTATATTATTTCCATTTATATTTTATCGAGTAATCTTGAAAAGGTTCTGATTTTGATTTGTTTTGTTATAATTTTTTGATTTGCATATTCAACGTTATTGTTAAGCTTATATGTATAAAAGGATAAAAATTTAAATTTAAAACTTTCTTTAACAATCCAATTCTCGAAAATAGTAGTGCTTTTAATATCAATAATTAATATATCGTTGTTTTGTTTTATAACAATAATATTGAATCTATATTTGCAATAAACCTACGCTACAAAGTTCTATAATATTTCGAAAACTTCGATATATATTTTTTGGTTCAAAGTGAAAAAGAATATTTTGCTATTAAACATATCTTTGATAATTAGTAATCAAAAAGCGTTAATATACTTATAAAGAAAATCAAAGAGATTCTATTGGATTTTGTAGAAAGATTTTAAAGAAAAAGAATTATTAAGTTTGTATAAAATAATTTGCTTTGTATATATAATAATATAATCAATGTAATCGATCTTAATAATTCCTTTAATTTTAATTTTTCTAATTATGCGGATTAAATACTTCAAAGTTTTTTTGTTTAGATATTTTACTTTTTTATACTAAAGCTTGTTAAAATCCTTTTTTGGGATAGCTTGATTATACAAGCATTAATACAATTGATTGATTTGATAAAAAACAATCGGATAAATCATTATAACGCGATTTACAAAAACAAAAAAAAAGGTAAAAGAATAAAAAGAAGAAATAGATTTGTATTTAATAATAACTAGCTTATACTTTTGAACGTAATTGGCCAATATACGATTGTTCTTTACAAACCTAATCTTTAATATATCGTTGTTATTATAAAACCACGTCTTTTTTTCCTTTATAAAAGATTTTGAAATTAGATTGATATAAAAGTTTAATATAAAAGCTATATCGTTAAATATCAAGTTCTTAGTATTAAAACCGAATTCATTATATAGAAAGTTTTTGAATATACGAATGTTTTTATTAAAAACAAGAAAAGAAATGGTTATAGATTTAATAAAATCGTTGGTATTTGTTGATCGATATATACTTTTGTTTAAAAGCTTGATATTGTTAATCAAGTGCAAAGCATTACAATTATCAAAAAGAATATTTTGGGAAAAGTAATAAAAAGAAATTAATAAAGCGAAAGAATATATATTATTGGAATCTTCAGATTTTATCAATATAATATTAATAATAGTTGCAAAAAAAAGAAGAAGTTTTGATTTATCTTTTTTATTAATAATATTAAAGCTACCAATAATATTCAATCAACCTTTTTTTTTAATACTTTGTACAAATTCTTTCATTTTGAATCTTTTAAATGTACTTTAATATTTTGAACCTTGATATTACTTAATATAACTTTGTATTAAGCGTTATTTCTAAATATAAAAACTTATTGCAAACAATAATATACATTAACAATATATCGATATTTGCAAAGATCAATGTATTTGCAACAAAAGCATTTGGATTTATTATTGTTGAAAAACTTGTTATTAGAACAAAAGAATTTATTAAAGGAAAAAATATTAAATAAAAAAGGATTAAATGAAAAAGGATTAAATAAAATTGAATAATTTAAAGATATAATATAAGCTTTTTTGGAAAATACTTTTTTAGTATCTTGTATTAACAAAAAAAAATCTTATTTAATTTGTTCAAAAGTAAAAGGCTTTTCGTTAATATAAAAAAAAATAATAATAGTTTTTTGTTGTATACCCTTAACCCAATAAGGATCGAACTTTTTGATTACGGCAAAAAACTTTTTGATAATTAATAATTCTTTAATATCAAGGATATTATAGATTATCGCTTTTTGGTAAGCAATCTACTACTTTTGAACCCATTTAATACTACTAATTCGAATAACGATAGCAAATGCAAATACACTAAAGTAATCCTTTTGAACTTTTATAATAGTTTGATTGTTGGTAAAGCAAAGATGTAATTTGAAGTAGTTTATTATTTGTTGAAGTATATAATCATTCTTTGCGTTTATCTAAAGATTCATTAAATAAACAAAATTAATTATTGTAGTTATTCAAACATATATATCCCGATACTTTTTGTATTTCGAGTTATACTTTTTTTTGTAATTGCGATAATTGGTTTTCCGAATTGTATACTTCTTTAAAGCATCCTTCAAAGTCAAATAGTTAAAGTATTCGGATCGAATTAAGAAAAAAACTTTCGATTTTAGGGCTTTTTCTATAGCAATATTTACAATAAGCTTTGCAATAGCAAATTTATATTCAACGATATCCTTTACAAATTTTGTAATACATTTGCAATTCAATTGATTAGCTATTGTTTTAAAAGTAAAAAAAAAAGGTTTCGGAACAATTAATTAATTAACAAACTCATAATCAAATGAAAACTTAATATCAAAATTAAAAATGCTTTAAAGATTGTATAAAATATAGAAACTTTGTAATTTGATATACTATTTTGGTTAATCATCGCTAATATTAAACTTAACGGGAACAAATGCTATAATGAAAATGGTAAAGTTTAGATAAAAACTAATGATAGAATTTGAAAGTGTTGAAATAATAAAAGGAGTATAAAAATCGTAAAAATATCAATTAAAGCGATAACAAGATATTAGCACTATTAAAAGCTAACCGGGCTTATAATTATTATGCGATAGTATAATATAAATTACAATAATGGGAATCGAGAAACAATACAAAAGTATGGTTTAATAATATAAATAGTGGGAACTAAATTTATATAATAGAGAAAAACTTGATTGATTTGATCTCAAACTCTAATAGTTAAAGGTCTATATATAAGTATAATATAAAGCAATAATAATGCTTCGATAAAAGTATTACTTTGGTAAAGGATACGTAGCATTTATTGTGGTAGAGCTAGTATACTCAAATACAGATAAGTAAAAAGAGTAAGGAATGTGCTAGAAGTACAGGAATAACACCAGGGATAGCCATATCCCGTGATAAAAAGTAATAATAAAAATAAAGATAAAAATTAAAGTATGTCACGGGATATGGCTATCCCTGGTGTTATTCCTGTACTTCTAACACATTCCTTACTCT